>OZ005742.1:166211187-166303687 GCA_963930735.1 Dioctria linearis | reverse complement strand
GCACTTCTTAATAAATAAAACATATTCCGAGTTGCTTTTGAGCAGAAGGAATACTACCCAATTGGCGATAAGAGCCGGGTAAATTAAAGAAAACGTTTTAAGAATCAAACTGCGGCTTTTAATTGTAGCCATATACATAAAGAGGCAAGTGAATTACTTTAATTCCGCCAAAGTGTTTTTTTTTAAATAAGTAAACATGAATCTTATCTGCAGAAATCAACGAATCAAGAACAAATTTATTACATGGCGACCCTTTAAACCGGACCAATGGATCTGCAGTTTATAAGGAAGAGAACGCTACCCGCTAAACTGACAACGTCTTCAAGAAGAAAAACTGAGGAAGAGACCATTAAGAGCACTAAGGGAGAAGCTGTAATAAAAACCAAGGAAGAAATTAGACATTTAGAACTACAAATTGAAGGAATATCCAGCAAAATTGAAGATTTAACGCAAGGGAATATAAACGGGGAACTTCGAATCGGACCAAAATCCATTACCATAGAAGAATACAAAAAAAGAAACATCAAGAGGAAGATTATAATTGAAGACAAGGAAGAAGGTAGCAAAATGAAGAGACTAAGAGGAGGAAAAGCTGTAAAGATAAGGCAGCAATTGGCAGAATTATATAGGATTGTTCCTATAACAACAGACAACAACCAGAAGATAAAATTGATAAATAAGATCAACAAACTAAAATGGGAAAGACGCAATCAAAAGAAGAAATTATAATTGCGCAAACTGCAGCAGCATCACCAGCAAAAGCATCTGCATCGATTACAGAGATCCATATCCCAACAGCAATAGGCATAATAATAGTAGTTTTAGTCTTGATTGCATTAGTTTATATTTTAAAAAGATATTTTAAAAAGACAGTTAAGAAGCAAATTATAAAGAGTTTAGATAGTACTGATAAGGTTTAGATTAAATATGGTATAGTTAAAAAGAAAAATAAATTGAAAAATATTAAATAGCTTAAATGATGTAATTAACAATAAAAAAATAAAAATATAAAAATTAGTCAAATTTTTTTTCTGATTTAATATTTGTATGGACAGATGCGAAAGTATAATTAAATTAAAGATTTACAAAAAATTTTGGAAACTTTTACGAAAAACCCGTCAAGAGAATTCTCAACGAGAAATTTATTAGAAAAGAATAGCATATGCAGGCAATAGCAAAAAGAATTCCAAGAGGAAATAAATAAGGTTGAAAAAGTTATAGCAGAAAATTTGAAACTACGTTTCAATAGCACATATAGAAATCTACAACTAAAAATAGAGGAAAAGAGCAGAATAATACTAGAGAACACAATCTCATCTGACTCCGAAGAAGTATATCAAGAAAAAATAAACATGGCATGTGATTTTGATTTAGCATTGGCTATAAAAATTATACCAGAATTTACAGGGGAAGAAAAGAAACTTGATAACTTCCTAAATCTCGTGGAATTGTACACAAAAACACTAAAAACTGAAGCCATTCCAGATTTAATAACTTTCGTTTGGTGTGCTAGATTCACAGATAAAGTCTCAAATAAATTGACCGCCACAGCAAAACCGACCACAATTGAAGGATTAAAGAAAACATTAAAAGAAGTATACAAATCTAAAAACACTTCGCAAAATATACACCAACAGATAGCAACATGTAGACAATCAGGAATGAAGGTACAAGACTTCTCAGACAGAATATTGGATCTTGTCTCTGAACTAAACAAGATTCAAATAACAGAACTAGGAGAAGCAAACAGAGAAGTGATATGCAAATTAAATGAGAAAATTGGATTAAACGCATTCCAAAATGGACTACATGAATCTCTAAAGCCAACAATATTGGCTGCACAACTAAAAACTCTAAATGAAGCCATAGGACTAGCGAATCAAATTGAGAAACCACTATCTGATACAACAAGAATTCTACAAATAAGTGAAAATCATCAAGTACATTGGCGACAACGAAATAGCTACCACAGACAAAATGGAACAAACACTCAAATGTGGAGGAAAAACAACTTCAGAGATAATAACTGGAGAAACAATAACATCAACGGGAGAAATAATAACAGCAGCTGGAGAAATAACAACAACAACAATAGTAACCCTAAACAGAATTGGTCAAATAATAGAAACCAAAACAGGAACCAGAATGGTAATTTCAGAAGAAATAACCAAAACTATAGAAGAAATCAAATAAATTTTCTTCAGGAAGTCAGCGATTCTCCAAGCCCAGGTCAAGAATAACCAAACAAAGATTAAAAGAGAGTATAAAAATATGCAACATCAATAATCACGCCACAAATTTTATAACACTACAAGATAAAACAACTAATAAAAACTTAAATTTTTTAATTGATTCTGGTGCAGACATATCTATATGCAAGGTAGAAAACATAAATAGCTGTAATATAAAGCATGAAGACCAGTGTAAAATAACTGGGATAACAAATAATGAAACTTTCTCTTTAGGCAGTACTGAATTAAAATTAAATTATGAGCACAAGATTATTAAGCATAAATTTCATATGGTAAGTTCTGAGACACCAATCAGAACGGATGGAATATTGGGAAGAGATTTTCTCATGAAATACCTCTGTAAAATAGATTACGAGACATTCACAATAACAATAGTCATAGACAATGAGGAAATTACAATCCCGATGGTTAGCAAGCACATGAAAACGGTCAAAATACCAGCGCGAACAGAGATGATTCTGCCAATAACTCTAAATATAAAGGAAGATAGCGTCATATGCAGTGAAGAAATACAAGAAGGAGTTTTTCTAAGTAATTCAATTGTACCGGCAAAAGGTATTGCACATATAAAATTGCTAAATACAAAAGACACAGAAGTCACGGTAAAACCATTCTCACCAATAATGCATGCACTACGTGAATATAACATCATTTACATGAGCAAAAAGAATAAATCAAAAGACAGGATTCAAAAGCTACTAAGTGAACTCAAACTAGAAGGCATGGATGAAAAAGCCAAAGGATCAATAATAGAGATATGCAAAAAATATCAGGACATATTTTACCTAGAGAATGAGAGATTGTCAACAAATAACTTCTACAAGCAACGTATAACAACAGTGGACGAAAAGCCAGTCTACATAAAGAACTACAGGCTACCACATTCACAAATTGAGCAAATAAATAAAGAAGTTAGCAACTTATTAGAAAATGATATAGTTGAACCATCAGTAAGCCCATACAACTCACCCCTACTGATCGTTCCAAAGAAGTCAGAAAATGAAAAGAAATGGAGGCTAGTAATAGACTTTAGACAGCTCAACAAAAAAGTAGTGAATGATAAGTACCCACTGACACGTTTAGAAGATGTATTAGACCGCCTTGGAAGAGCGAAATATTTCTCAACCCTAGACATGACAAGTTCATTCCATCAAATTGAACTTGAAAAGAACTCAAGACATCTAACAGCATTCTCCACTAACCAAGGACATTTTCAATTTAAAAGACTACCATTTGGACTGAAAATATCGACAAACAGCTTCCAGAGGATGTTATCAATTGCACTAAGTGGACTCGAAGCAAGTGCTTTTACATATGTCGACGGTATAATCATACATGGATGTAGCTTGAATCACCACAATGAAAACCTAGAAAAAGTTTTCAGCAGATTGCAGCAATACAACCTAAAACTGAATCCTAGCAAATGCAATTTCCTTAAACCCGAAGTAATATATCTAGGCCATCTAATCACACAGAATGGTATAAAAACTGATCCCAGCAAATATAAAACAATTGAATCATACCCGATCCCGAAAAACGCGGATGATGTGCGAAGATTTGTAGCATTTTGCAATTATTATAGACGATTTATTCCACAATTTGCCGAAATTGCAAAACCGCTAAATACATTACTCAAGAAAAACACCCTATTTAACTGGACAACGGAATGTATCAATGCATTTGAAACATTAAAGAAAAAACTAATAACCCCACCAGTACTTCAATATCCAGATTTTGAGAAACCTTTTATTCTAACAACTGACGCATCAAATTGTGCACTAGGAGCAGTATTATCGCAAGGAGAAATTGGACAAGATTTACCTATCTCCTATGCTAGCAAGAAATTAAACAAACATGAGCTTAACAAACCGATCCTTGAAAAGGAACTATTGAGTATTCACTGGGGAATAAATTTCTTTAGACCGTATCTATATGGCAGAAAATTTAAAGTGGTAACAGACCACAGGCCACTAGTTAGTTTATTTACTCACAAGAATCCATCATCAAAACTAACAAGAATTAGACTTGATCTGATGGACTACGATTTTGAGATAATTTATAAACAAGGAAAGATGAACACGAATGCTGATGCATTATCCAGAATAAAAATAGATACAGAGAAACTTAAATCAATGATACCAACAGAGGTCAACGTGTTAACGAGAAGAATGGCAAAATCGCAACGGATAAGCAAAGAAAGGAACAGAAAAGAAAAAGACAATGAAAACAGCAGAGTAGAATCTGATCAATTCTACATCTGGGAATGTACGTCTATTTCAGATATAAGAAATACGAAGAGGTTACAATTTAAGATAAATGAGGATAATAAATCAAGGAAAAATAGAAGAAAAAGTTTGCCCATAATAAATATAGATGCTAAAGGGGTAATCGTTCAGTATAACGATAATCCGAGGCAGAACTACGGTTGGCTCTTGGAGAAGTTAATACAAAAAATGAATGATAATGATATAAGAGAATTAGCGCTAGCAAAAGATGATAAAATATTTGAGTTCCTAGAGATAAATGAATTTAAAGGCGAATTTAATGAAATCCAGCAAAGAAATAAGCATGGTTGGACAACACCATTAAGAATAATATTATTTAAAGCCCCAATAAAAATTATAGATGATGAGAAAGCGCAAGAAATAATAAAAGAGCATCATGATAGTATGCACGGAGGACACGTTGGAATAAAACGTTGTATAAACAAAATAAAGCAAAGATATAGCTGGAAAAATTTAAATAAAATGGTGAAGAATTATATAAACAATTGCAAGACATGTGCAAGAAATAAAGTGCAAAAATACACAAAAGAACCTCTCCTAATAACAGATACACCAACTAATAGTTTTGAAGTGATAACAATTGACACAGTTGGACCACTGAGAATGTCAAATGGATACAGATACATACTGACCCTTCAATGTGAATTGACGAAATATATAGAAGCTTATCCTATGGAAACGAAAGAAGCACGCTCAGTAGCAAAAGCAATAGTAGAAAAATTTATTTTAAAATATGGATGTTTTAACGTTATGAAAACAGATAGAGGAACTGAATTCAATAACGAATTAATTAAAAACATATGCAAGCTACTTAAAATAAACCATGTCACATCAACACCATTTCATCATCAAACATTAAGTTCTATTGAAAGAAACCACCGAGTATTAAATGAATACTTCAGAACTTTCGTAAATGATGATGACTGGGAAGAGCTAATACCATATTATGTGTTCTGCTATAACACAACACCACACACGAACACCAACTATACTCCACTTGAACTAGTGTTTGGCAAAATAGCGTCATTGCCATCACAAATACTCAGAGATGAAAGTAAAACAAAGGGTATCGACATCATCGATAATTATGCTAAAGAACTAACACATAGATTAAAAAGAGCGCATACCAAAAGCAATGAATTACTGCAAAAAGCTAAAGAGCAAAGAAAAATTCTCAGAGACGAAAGTCAGAATCCCTCAAATTTCAAAGTAAATGATTTCGTATACCTACATACTGAAACTAGACATAAACATGAAAGTCCATTTCAAGGACCGTATAGAATTATAGAACAGATAGGTGTAAACTCTAAGATAGACATAAAAGGAAAACATAAGATAGTACATAATAATAGATTAGTCAAAGATAGAAGTAACCGATAAAGATAATCATAAGATTCCAATTTTTTTTTCTTTCTTCTTTTACAAAAAAAAAAATTTTTTTTTAAGGAATAGGATGTAACATACCTGTACCATACCTACATTGTACCATACCTACATTGTAACATACCTACAATTTCAAATTGTAAGCAAGTCCAAACAAAAATCTGTCAGCACAAGCAAAAACAATTTCAACATAAAATTTATTTGACATGTCTACATGAAACAAAATTGTGAAAGACAGTCATAACAAATGGGTTCACGCATTTCACTGACTGAACCATTTGAAGTGGCCTAGCAAGAATTTTTGTAATTAGTTGTGCAAGATGTTGTTCTTTCTTTATCGATTGGTAAATTTTGTCGACATATTCTAAGTAGACAATTTTGTATTATCGATTGGTAAATTTTAGTAAAAGATTTCTGAGTGGACAATTTTTGTTTGGATAGGCACGAAAATTTTGTATAAATTAAATGCGATATTGGGAAGAAATAACATTCAATTTTGAACAGTCAACTTGTACGTTTCTTTTAAAGTTCCGAGCTGCTTTCGAGCAAAAGGAACCAATCCCATTTGGCGACTAGAGCCGGGAAAATAGTTCAAATCCAGTTAAGTTCAGTTGTGCACTTCTTAATAAATAAAACATATTCCGAGTTGCTTTTGAGCAGAAGGAATACTACCCAATTCGCGATAAGAGCCAGGTAAATTAAAGAAAACGTTTTAAGAATCAAACTGCGGCTTTTAATTGTAGCCATATACATAAAGAGGCAAGTGAATTACTTTAATTCCGCCAAAGTGTTTTTTTTAAATAAGTAAACATGAATCTTATCTGCAGAAATCAACGAATCAAGAACAAATTTATTACACCCTTTTTCCAGACGAGGAGGTACCGATAAATGGTTTTGTGCAAACATGATATGTGATGGACGGCTAAGAATGCAAGAATAGATAATTTAAAATCTGGAAGAAGCTCCTTTTATAACGCCAAAGTAATTTCCTGTCATGATCTTGTTGCAAACGCCAATGTATCGATGGACGACTAATAATTGCAATAGTAGGTAATTAAAATCTTCTGCAAACGACAATGTCTCGATGGACGGCCAATAATTGCAAGAGGAGATAATTAAAATCTGGAAGAAGCTCCTTTTATAGCGCCAAATTAATTTCTTGGCATGATCTGCTTTTCGGAAGATTTCCGGTTTTTTTCCCGCGATAGTTATGCGAGAAAAATATGTTTTGTTGCAACGACAATGTCCCGATAAACGCTAAAGGCCGTGACACATTAAAAGCAGAAAGCAGCGACAGAAGCAGAATTTTTTTCTGAAACCATGCAACTGTTCGAGCACTAACAAATTGAAAGCAGAGACAGCGGCAGCAGCAGAAGCAGAACTTGAAAGTTGATCAAATCTAAAAAATTGTGCTTCTGCTCAGTACTGCCAATATAAAGAGAGCTAAAATTTGTATTTCATTGTTGGCGTCCTTTCTTTTAAAATTGTCAAAGAGATTGATGCGAGAAAAACAAAATTTCTATGGAGGACAAAATAATTAATTTTGTTAGATATAACAAATTAACATTAAATTCTTGAAAATTATAACACCTGACATTTGTAGTTGACAAGTATCTGTTTTCTGCTTCTGCTTTCAATGTGGTTGGCAAAGCAGAAATGTAAAATTTCTGCTTCTGCCTCTGCTTCTGTCGCTGCTTTCTGCTTTTAATGTGTCACGGCCTTAATAGTTACCATCCCCGTTATGTTTTCATATCTTAATGTAATATTTTTGGCATCTCGGATGCTTCTTCTTTTTCAGCACTCACTTTTTCGTGCTTTGTCCCACCAGGTTCCACTCATGTCGTATGTTCGTATGTCACAAAATGGCAGAGAGGCGTACACGTAGCTTTTTCCTGGCAGTACAGTTCGATCATAACACTCTGTGGAACATTGTAGCTTCTTAAATATATTACGAACGATATAGTTATAATCGAAGTTAATTTAACAATATATGTAGTAACGCCAGGAATTATATTTATTTTTCGAGTTTATAAGAAGGGGCTGTCGTGGTATGAAATAATTACTATAAATTACATTTATTTAATTTAATTGATTTAAAGTTTCCTACAATACTTAACAATACTTTATTTCATTAAACTGATGTACACAACTGCTCCTTCCGATCAGGTTACCCAATTTGTAATGACAGAATAGGAATTGTTTCCACAATAAATTCAAATTATATGCGATATTATTGTATTTTTGTTATTTGAAATGAGTCACTACATGGCCCCCATCCGAAAAAAACTGTGAATTTAAAAAAAAGTGTGTTTATATAATTCTGATTTTTTGAATTCATTTTGTTACTATGTATGGGTTACTAAAAAAATTCTCATGAACGCTATTTCTAATACGTACTAAAATGCTTATTCTCGCCTCTTTTTATACCCTGGATGAAATCTATAGGGGTATACTAAGTTTGTCATTCCGTTTGTAACACCTCGAAATAATGATGGTAGAGCAAAATGAATTGGACACCCACGCATAATATTAAAAGTTATTTTGATTTTTGCATGTCCGTCCGTCCGTCCGTCCGTCTGTCTGTCTGTGCGCACGATAACTCGAGAACGCGTTCACCTAGAAAGCTGAAATTTTGTACACGGACATTAATAAAAAAAAAAGAAAATTAAGTTCGAAAATGAGACAAATCGGGCAACTCCTTCGTGGGGTTGCCATACAAAAATTTCGTTTTCCACGATATATTTGGACACTACCTGAGAACACGTCTGCCTAGAAAGCTGAAATTTGGTACACTGTGTTTTCATACTAATAGCAAATAAAATTTCAAAAATGGGCTAAATCGGGCTACCCCTTCTTGGTGTTGCCATATAATAATTTTGGTTTTTTACATATGCTTAGAAAACGATCACTCCTAGATATTTTTATTGTACTAAAAACTTCTTCAGAATAAGAAATCCTATAAAATTGGTTATAATCATTTTTTCTGTCCGACGAGCCGTTCTAGAAATATATGCGAGAAACCAATGCAAAAAATCAACATTGCTCAAATGGGAACCATACGAAATTTCATACGTGCATTCATCTAGGGTATCATAAGAATTGGTCTTAGACCAATTCTAGCTTTTTCACTTGTTTTACTTTTATTTTCGTTTAGGGAACAGTTTTTTGGTCAATACAATATAACTGACGTTGTATGCAGGTTTGAATTTCTATTGATTTGCTTACCATTAATATGCAATACGGAATATTTTCGCAGTCGTTTGACTATTTTGAAGGGCGTTCGTACGGTTGTTCTAATCATATTATTATTCTGTCTACTCTCACAAGCGCATATTCGCGTGGCACATAAGTTCGCGAATTTGGTTGGGCATGAGAAAAAAACCTAGCATGACGCATTTTTTCGCAAATTTTGTACTAAATCTTGTGATTCTTCTCTTCTGTATTGGTATTTTCATATTGAAAGAAAAAGTCGCCTGGGACTTTTAAGGCCTGGCCGAAAACTAGGTCAGCTGGATACGCGCTAAGATCTTCTTTTATTGACGTTCTCATTCCCAGAAGCTCTTCGCTCCTTTAAAATTACCTCTGGTTTTCAGAGAATTTTTAAATCGGCGATGTACTCTTTCGATCATTCCGTTGCTCTGAGGATGCTAACTAGTCGTACAGATTCTGTGGATTCCTAGCAGCTTGATTAATTCTGCAAACAACTTTGGTTCGAATTGTACTCTTTGGTCTGTAGTAATTTCTAATGGACAGCCGAACCTCGAAACTTAATTATACACAAATGCTTTTGCAACTTCTTCTGCTGTACCTAAGATGATAAGTTTCCGGCCATCGCGTAAACCGGTCTATTATTGTGAGGATGTATGTATTTCCTTTAGATGGTGGTAGTGGACCTACCAAATCCATGTGGATATGCTCGAACTGGCTTTTAGGAATATTGAATTTCTCGATCGGGGATATTATGTGCCGTTATATTTTCGATTTCTGGCAGTGTAGCCCCAGCACTGGTATCGACATTAATACCTCAAAAATATTTTGAAACGCAGAGTTTTCGGTTGACACGTACTGTCTAAGCCTGTAATCGAAATGATAGAATTTACGTTGCAGCTATGACGTGACAAAAAGTTAGCAAGTACGTTTTCCTTGCTCGAGAGATGTCGAATGTCATTTTTAAATTGGGCAATAACTTCTAAGGCAGGCAGCAACTATACAATCACCGATTGTAGTCGATGACTAAAAAGTCAGTTGACTTTGCTCGTTACACGCAACAGCATTCGGTACCGCAAACTGGTCTATTTTACTTCAGTCAGCAACTAAAAAATCAGAAAGGAGTTGACGACTGGCAACTGAATCGAACTGACTGTTGGACTCAGTCTGCATTAGCAACCTTAATATCAATCAGTTAATTGTTGTTGATCGCAGCCGCCGTAAGTAAAGTTTTTTGTTTTGTTAAATTTTAATAAAGTTTGTCTCTGGACTAAAGTACGTATTTCTATTAACATTTTAAGAAACGGATTTACATATAATATTTACGGGGTGAGATGTTATTGCTTTTCTGAAGAGAACACGAGATAGTACAGCTTGCATGTAACTTCCACTGCCATACTTCTTGCACATGTAATCCCTACTGCTATGCTGGCAGCTCAGCTTTCAGCGAACTTGCATTTGAAAAATCATGGCAGCGGAGGTGATAGTAATTTGACATTATACTGTTTTCAAGATGGCGGAAAAAAATGCTTTAGAGAAATTGGTAAATTTATGCTGGGAAAATGAGATCGTCTGAGATCATTTGCATTACGTCATTTACCAACACCTTCCTCTTCATTTCTTCTTGCTAAAATTGTCCAATATACGCAAGACTATGCATCTCAATGCAATTTTTAAATGAACTTGCATGGAAGATGATAAAACTTCAACCGAACTGCCTTCTGCGGTCAAGTTTAAAATCGCGTTGGAAGGGATGCTAGCATGCAAGCTGTACTATTTCATGTAGGCCCCGGGTAAGATTTATGTTAATGCTCGGAAAGGATGGATGGATTCTTCTACATTCTTCTTAAGCTGCAAATGCAAGAACTGCCACATCTAATAGCTCTGATATATCCATTATTTTACTTTTAATTAATAACTCAAGTTTTCTATTAATTAATTAATTAATTTGGTCTTGCTCAAAACCTACATACACGCGTCTGTCGCGAAAGAAGCTGAAAACGCGCCGGACGCGACGCGTACATTGGGCCTTCGCCTTTAGTCCTCTGCGAGTTATCAAGCAGCGTGGTTGTATCGGCGAGTATTGTTGAGGTAAGTTATAACGGTTTATAAGTCGTGCGTGGTTTGTGAGAACACGTATCGTTACTTATGAAATATTTTTGTGTACAAAAACTGTTCATACATTTTCGCAAAAAGTTGTGTCTCCAGATTTAACATTTTTTTTTTCAAATTCCTTAACTAAGAGCGATTTTCATTAATATTTTATGAAAACTACTGAAAAATCAAGAGAACTGGGTTGGATGGAAAATTTTCAGCAATGAAAATATAGTGATGATTAACTAGAAAAACTTCCGAAACTGATATAGAATGGAAAAATTGAAGAAATTGCGCATCCAATACAATTATTTATTCATTTTGCTTAAAATAAAAATTGAAATTCTAATAAGTATACTCTGCTAATTTTTTGAGTATAACAGCGTGTTTATATTCGTGTAAATTTTTTCTAGCAGTTTACGACTGAATGAAGTATAGCAGCGCAAAAAAGTGAAAATTATTTTCAAAATACGCCATTTTTATGATTTTAATATTTTTTCACTTTGCTGCTGTACAGTAAGAAAAATGCAACAAATCAGATTTCAGTGCAACAACTGAAAATGTTAAATGGAAATCGACATTAGAAAATGTTGATGCTTTCTATGACTCTGATTAGATGGTTAAATTTTCTGCATTTTCCTCACAAAATTTCCTGTCATTGAACTTAAAATACAGAAGCAGCACATGTCAGAAGGTTTATCGTTGACTGTTTTGACTCGAAGATCAATTCGCTTTCACATCGCATCACGAATTTTCTATGTGTTTTTTTTCACCATTTTCATATTCCTGAAGTTGAATTTTATTTATATACGACTCAAGTGTGTGGAATGACCAGTAAAATGACTGATGTAATTCCAAAGGCAATTTAAAGTACCTAGAAGTGCACTTCTGAATTTACCGTTTAATCTGACAAAACAATATCGTCTCTGACGATTTGAGATGTGCAAGACAAGAATCGTCTTCAGAAACTTTGCAACTCGATCACTTGCAAAAATTATGGAACATAAGTGTAGTTTGTATATTGGAATTATCCTCCTTTTTTTATCAGTGAAAAGCTTTTATTTAAATTTTTCTTGGATGTTCATACATATGATTTTGAATTTTCTTTAATTTCAAGGTAAACTTATCAGTTGGAGGCCAGACATTACCTCTAATCAGTACTCAGTACCTGAGCTCAATGAAACCAATGGTTGTAGCTGTTGCAAATAATACAACTCCCACCTTATCATCTGTTCCGCCCGTACCAACATCAGCCACTATAGCAACTGGAATCGCTAACGGAAATAGCTCGTAAAAAGAAAGAGACAGATGAAAAAGCACGAACAAATCCAGTGTTTTCAGCCCAGTGATGACTGCTGAAACCTGCTTTGGAATACATATATGGATTAAAACAATAAAAAAATCATTTAGAGTATAAGTGTCCACCTATCTCATAAATTTAACACTATTAGTAGACGTCGTTCGGGTTTCACCTGGAAAACACATGAAATGTATTTCTTCAAATAAGGATAACCACACATACACACAACAAATGTCGGCGTAAGTATTTTTCTTATTAAAGAAAAGAGTTAAAAATATATGGAAAATCAATATAGAGTCTAGCATTACATAAGTCTAGGAGTATAAGAAGGAAATGTTTAACTGTAGGATCCCATCAATATTATTGAAATTTGAATAGCTAAACTGATAATAATTTTTAAATGTTGTAAATATTATAGGGAATCATACATATATTGTTAACACACTTTTGTTTTTGTATCTTACTTTTATTTTCACACATTTATGTAAATAGTACCAAGAAGTTAGAGAGAAAAATTGAAAAAGGAACAAACAAAAATAATAATAATAATGCAAAACTAACTACACACCCAGATTTTGTATGTATAAGGTGTAAGCACTGGATAATATGAAACATGAACAGCGTCATTTCTTAAAATAAATATTTTTTTAGTATTGTAATATTTAAAGGCTTAATAAATGCCATTCAGGAGGAAAGAAATTTTGTTAACTTTGTGCAAAAGGTGAAAAAATAGAACACTGCAAATGGAAAATTTTAAAGCGGCGTTCATATCTTGTTTATGGCTTAAGGTAAAAAAATTTTTGAAATTACATACAAATTATTTTCATTGTACATGATATAGGCATTTTAATTTATTTGTTGTTTTTTGTAGTAATTATTATTTAATCAGATGTTGCGTTAAGGAATCAAATCAAATAGCATAAGACTTCTTAATGTTATACTGAGAAAAAATCTGTAACCACCTTCTGAGTATGTATATGCATTTTTTAAATATTCTAGTCACATAGTCATAATTTCAATATTGATTTAATATAAACATTATTATTATGCGTTTAACATAAAATCATTCTTATTACAAGACAATATAACTTTCAATCGAAATGTTCTCAAAGGCGATTGTTCAAGAACTATTTTGTTCTCTATAAACTTGTCGATAAGTCCGGCTTTTGATTAAAGTGCAACGGCTCTTGTACCATTACATTAAACATGTAATGCTGAAAGGAAAGGTCTAATTAATAGCAAAAACTGGGTTGCGAATAAAACTAACTGACTGCTATTAAGGGGTAGCCCTGCCTGCAAGGCTAACAAATTTTCACTTTTTTTTTTTTTTTTTCATGAAATGAATATAATTTTTACGGGGTTTATTTATTGTTCGATGGAGTTCAAAAATCTAATTTTTATACACACAAGACGATGTTGAAGCAAAGTAATTTCCGGTGACAACTCCTGGCGACGGAAAAATCAACTGATATAAAATAATCCAACGGGATTCCATTAATAACACCCAAGAGTAGTTTTTGACCAAGGCTTTTAGCAAAAAACGGTGTTTGTGATTGGCTATGAAAAATTGAATTTACATCAAAACTGAAAAGCCGCAATCAAAAACTGGAGAAAACAGTTCAGAATATAATAAAACAAACTGCAGCTAAATCAGATATTTCGTTCTCGACTTATCATTGTCACCGATTTTGAAAACCTTGTTTCGAGATAATCACGTTTAAAGTTTACAATTCCAGCAGTAAATTTTTAGAGATTATAAAGGGCTCTGTAAGTACACGGCGCGAATCCACAACGCGCATATGAATACTAGAAGAGAATACCAACCTCTACCTTTGCTCGTTTTCATTTAGGCATGGTATACTTGCATATTAGAACGCCCTTGTCCGCCGCGCTATACTGCTCCGAAATGGGATCGAGGCGGTACTCTTCCAAGTCTCATAACTTCTTCAATTTTTATCAGATCAACTTAAAATGCTTACAAAATAATCTGGAATAGTCGTACTTTCAGATTATGAAAAAAAAAAAAACAAAATTGATCTTTTAAAAGTCTGTAAGTAAGCCTACCCTCTTAAAGAAGAAACTTTATAGTTGCCCTGATTCAATATATAATAATTTTTAACTTATCTAAGCATTACATTCCTATCTACCAATAATTGAGAAAGTTCATACCATTTACTAATAAATCAAGAATTGCAATAAATTGCTTAGCTATGCAAAGCGAGAACACCAAGAAACAGAATAATCAATGAATAACTTGAATGTAAAATTCTTACCTACTTTAATTACTCTCAAGCGAGAAATTCCTCCATTCTTCTTTTGCACCTGTGACTTTAAATTATTTGCAATGATATGCAATTCAAGAATTATGCTCTAGAATTAGCAATATTGTTTTGGGGGGCAAACTAATAATATACAACGGCTGGAAACGTAGAGCCAAAATATGCAACGCTTTTCTCTTGGAGTGCTTGCCGGGTAGCATTCTTGGAGCGCTTGTATAGGGTAGCAGTCTTTGTGCGCTTATAGGGAATACAGAAGGAACCAAGATTTGTTAAAAATATCAGCTTCTGAATGAGCTCCGTTTTATTTTATATTAAATTAAATTTCAATTAACCGCACACTTCAACTGATTACCTACTATAGAATGAAAATTCTGCTATGCTTTCAGATGCATATAAGCATAGATGGCACAAAAACTAGATGTCGCATGGCATACTAGAACAGAGTATACAGAATGTGAAATGGGTAGTGCATTCTGTAATGGATCATAACATGTTTTAGAGCATGCCGAAAGCAAGTGTTTTTATAATAGCAGTTTTGTATACATTTGATCGACTTCCTCAACACTTCAGATACGAAAAAAATATGAATCACTCGACGTATACATCAGTTCAAATGTTGTGGTCCATTCCGGAATGCACCACCCAGCCATATAAATGTTGTATACTTTCTTGGTACTGCATGCGACATCTAGTTCTTGTCCCATCTATGATATAAGTCATCTTTTCACAACAGAAAAGAGATAGGTTATGAATAAGCCTAAACTCAGAAAAGAGATCTGCTTCCTTTAAACTTCCTTTGGCTATGGTAAGAGAGCGCTTTCAGATGCATATGAGTCATCTTTTCACAACAAAAACCGAATCAGCCTAAGCTCAGAGAAGAGATCCTGCTTCCGCAAAGATTCCTTTGGCTATGGTAAGAGAGTGCTTCGGAAAAGATATTTTCTGGCTTTGGTGTGGAAGCGCTTCCCTTTACAAGCGCTTGACATATTTCCCGCTGGGAACTTACAAAATTATTTATATGTAGATGGTTATGTTTTTAGTTTTTATTTATTCTGTTTGAATGGAGAAAAGTTATTTGATTTTGTATTGTTACATAATTGTATTATTTAGGTACATAACAGACATTGTCGTCGATATACAGGATGTCTCCACTAATATGACTATATTTTGTTAAATGATTCCTCTCACCCATACAAATAAAAATTGTACAGCAAGAGGGGGCAAAATCTCACCCTACCGAATTACGGAGTGATTAGTAAAATATGCTCTTTTTTCATTAAATATCCTATATCTTGAAAAGTACAGGGTATACGGACTATTTTAAAACGACATTGTATACAGAACCTTGGGTCTTTCCTATGAATGTTGAACCACCCCGTACTCCTCTCCACTTAATGCATTCTCTTCTTGTATCGGCCAGTATGACAGAGTCAGAGAAAGTTAAACTTGGTCATATTCTTTCAGTTTCTAATTTTCTCTAAAACCAGCTAATGTGTAACACATGCAATATAAATACTTTTATATTATTATTTTTATTTTGAAGAAGTTAAAAGAATGGAATACTCTTGATTCATCAGTAGCGAGTATGGTCTGATTGATATATTTTCTAGAATGATAATCAATTAGACTCAAGCACTTATGTGCTTGGCTCCTCATTGACAGCTCGAAAAAATTACTTCTATCTGGACAATAGAAAAATATTTGAGCATATATGTATATCAATTTTTTCCAGGATAGTAACACAAAACCTATTTCGTTAATTTTTGAATTAACTTTTTTCATAACAGAAGAATATTTGCATAGCAAACAGAAAGGCCAAAAAGCGAGATTTCGCGTACGCACAGCACTCATTTTTGTGAATTTATTATTTAAGACAACAATAGAACAAAGATTTACAAATTGAAAGCTTCTCCACCGCAGAAGAAATATTTGAACACTAATAACCAAAACACACTTGAAAATGGGTATTTTCTTTAAGCTCCGAACCGAAGAAGCAAACTCTTGTTCTTGTTCTTGAAGTCATGACTTTAATGACGCAAGGAGCTTTATTTATGTATTCTGCTTTGCTCCTTTATGTTCTGGGAGTTAGCTACCAATGCCCCTGCTTCTTGTTAGGAGCATTATTGTTCCAGAATTCAAATGGGCTTGTTTGTATTAATCAAGTTGAATATTTTCTTAGAATAGATATAACGGTAAGTGATAATCTGAAATTTATTGTAGGAATACTTTATTAATTTTGCATGTAAAGTAAACTATTATCGAAATGGCAGCGAAGATAGCTTATGATATGGACATCAAAGGAAAGGTCATTGCCATCCTCTCGGATAGTCAGGAAGGCTTGATGGCTCTGAGTGGTGCTCGGATAACATCTAAGTTACTTGGGGACTGCAGGACGTATGTGGATAAGCTGTGTATCCATAACAAAGTGTCTCTTATTAGGTGCCTGGGCACATGGTGATCAAGGGGAATGAAAGGGCTGACCACTATCCAGGTCTGACTCTGGTTCTCTCTTTCTTAGACCGGAACCCGCTGTAGGCGGTGCCGCCTCGTAGATCGGGTCTCTCATCAAAACAAATGTACGCATGAAACATCAGAAGCGATGGGCGAACCTGAGCATTTGCAGGTGTGCAAAACTTTTTCTTGATGGGCCTAATAGAAATTTCTCCGACTTTCTCTTTTGCGCGGAGTAGGCGGATACGCATGAGTCTGCCCTTCTAATTGTGGATGAGCTGAAAAACTTACTTCACCTAGACCTAATGCGCTTCATTAAGAAGGTTTTGGTGAGATGTTTAGCATATTAGTACAATGGGTCGCCTTGGCCTCTGTGCTTGCGATCATTTGTCCGCTGCTTATAATTAAAAAAAAACCTATTAACTTCCTATTTATGCAGAAATGGCTTTTCATTTAATTTAATTAATACATCAGTATTTTCATACGATTTGTAAGTTTGACATTTATTGCTCCACTGAATAAGAACATGATACACAAAATTTCAAGATCCAGGCCATATTGGAGTCCGATGGCTCTGCTGAACTCGAAGCCATGACTCGGAAACAAAAAAGAAAACACCCAATGTAGCGCAAGTTTGAAAACACGATTGACCCTCACCTTTTCCATTATTTATGTTGAAAAGATATTCGTACCACTTTTTAAGCTTAGTAAGAAAGGAAAAGCAAAATGGGAATTTTTGGAGTAAGAGTAATCAATAAATCAAATAAGCTGTTAACATAATGTTATTTTGACAACGTGGCTCCAAACTGTTAACACTAATTTCATCCTCTTTTCTCGTTGTTCTATTCAGCTAAAATTTATCACACTTACACATCTTGGATGAATATATACTTAAAATTTTATATAACAAAAATACAATATGGAGTTGTGGTGTTTGTCAAATAATGCAAATATATTACATTTTTCACATAAGTGTACTTTCCGTTGTTTTACTTGCCACCCGATAATTACGAAAGGTGTGGAATTTGGCGTATTTCATCATCTACAGAAAAATTTACGAACTCATTCTGATAGATTCTGCCAATATATGAGAATGAATATAGAAACCTTAGATTATATTAACATAAACTAAAAAAAACTGCCAAAATTTCCATTCTAAGGATATAAAATTAATCATTTTCTGTTTTTCCAGCCCTTTTTGCAGTTTTGCTGCGTATGGGGTCACAATAACAAGCGATTAAATTTTGGGAAATCCATCATCCACATATATGAAGATGTACATACTGATCCTCATAGATTCTTCCAGAATATGAGAATGAGTAAAGACCCTTCAATTATATCAAAGCATAAACCTATAAGAATATGCCAGCTATCAAAATTAGCGCATTGCACCTCGCGAAAAAATGAAAAATTTCACTCTCGCGCGAAATACCTCGAGGTGTCTCGCCACATCGCGCATTCCTATGAATACTCTCATAGTACAGCGTACAATCATTTTATTTCTTGAACTCTTACGTACATACACAACGAAGTAAGGCGAAACCGCGCGAAGAGAGCTTTCATAACAACGATGGGGCAGCCCGCGATGTGGCGAGTAACTTCAAGGTATCGCGCTCAAGAATGAGTACAGGGTATATGGTCTAGTTTAAGACAGCATTGTATGCAGAGCCTATAGGTCTTTCCTGTGAATGCTAAACCACCCCCATAGCCTTCCCCAGTTCAGAGTTATGATTTTAAATTTTTTTTTATTACAAAATTTCGAAAGCCGAGAGCATTCTCTCTAATTTCACCTATTACACTTATGTTCTATCTTTAAGGGTTAAGGAGCTATTATCTTTTAACTTATTCAGGTCACATATTATAACTTGTTCCCTTAGTAACTGAAAACAATTAATTTTAAAAAAGTATCGTCTAATTTCAGTATGACCTGAATACGTTAAGAGCTAATAACTCCTTAACCGTCACAGATAGAAAATAAGATAGAATATTTTGTAACAAAAATGTGTGTTAGTGGGGTTATTTAAAAAATAAATGGAAAAAATAAATAAAAAATAAAAAAATTAAAAGCAGAAATTTTGAATTTGAAGCGTCATAACTCTTAACTAGTCGCACTCAAAATTTTCAAGTCCGTATTGTTTAGAAAAATCGTTAGCATATGTTTGTAATATTGAGCCCTTTATTGGGACATGTTGGCATCTTTGGATTTTAAACGTCTGCAGTATAGTTTTCATCTATTCCGCATTGGTTACAAGACTTTTTTATTGCTCTGATACTGTTTTCAACAATGCCCTGTATCCTGTATTTTTTAAAATTGATGAAATTGTTGAATGTTATTCCGAAAAAAATTCTAATTGTTGTAAATTCGTATTTTTAGTACCTTAAATTTACTGTGCTAAAACAAATTCGTTAGCTATAAAAATATCCGACACTTCTGATTGCTAAATAATTGTAGCTTTTCCTCGACAGTAAAAGTTTTCTGGTTTGACATAGTGATTCGTTATGCACTTGTGAGTATCCATGAACCAATACAGCTTTCTTCTTCTTTCAAATACTCATCGTTATCTGCAATAAAATACCAGTCAGTTGTAATAAACGAGACGTCCATACTGTTTTTAATAAAGCCTCTGACCAGGACCTTTATGTTCGCTTTTTAACCGATATATCGCTATATCTTATAGCGTTATAAATGATATGTAAAAATTCCTGACAACTCTACGAGTATCCTGTTGCTGATGTCCTATCTCACATTAAATTTCAACAATATCGGTGCCCATTAGTGGTGCGAGACATTTTACTGAAAATACCATTCTCACTTAAAAGCCTCTGGGATGCTTATTATAAACGAGTGATATTTCAGTCGGTGATTCGAAATTTTATGTTTCTGACTTAACCTTTCAAAATATTATTCAAGTGAGCTATTTGAATAATCGGCAAAATGAATCATGTGAAAGGCTTATGTTCATGCGAATTTTCAATAGTGGAGAGCATAGACTTTGATAACACGAATAGAGGAACTATTTTGTTGTCAATTTAATTAAATTTCAATCCAATTTATAATTAAAAGGATAGCAAATTAATTAGTGAGGATGATATATTCATGGTACGGGATGATACGAACTATGTAGTATGTAATTGGTAACAGCGGTAACTTTTTTCAAATTCGTAAACTCCAACTAACTTGTAAACTAATTAACTAAACGTTTATGCCAATAAAACTATAAATTCCAAGAGTTGCGTATGTTTTTTGATATTTAAATTGAGTTAATTTCGAATTTTATTGATTCCATTGAGCGGGCATTTTTTACACAGAAAAATGCACTTTTATGTCAATTTCAGCATTTGCTTAGTAAATGAAAGAACATATAACCAAAGAAACGTATAGACATGTTTCTTTGATATAACTTAAGAAGAAGCTTCATCTGGGCTCTAAAAATGCTCAAGTTGTATGCTTAATTGTGGATACGATCGGGTGGTAACAGACTGGAAGAATCAAAGATTTGAGACTGAGAAATATTTCTCTGTTCTCTCTGTCTCCCCCACGGCATAGCTGTACCTACATCTACACACGGCGATGCCAGCCATGCACATAGTTTCATGTTTCACTTTGCTGCCTGACTGCTGGTCGGCCACCAAATCGTATCCTATCCGCTCATCTTACTATTTTACCTCTGCTCTCCTGCATTGCAATGTAAAAAAACATTCTCTCAAACAAGGTATTCCTCTGGATGAAACCGGTTTCCAAGGGAACATGTAAATGAAGCAAAGAGAACACGCAATGCAATGCATGGGCATGATGCGGAGCTCACGCGCTGGTTCTGGTGCTTTGATCTGACGACCCGCCACTCGCCATCATGGTGAGTGGCGGTGGCGGGTCGTGAAAAGAAAGAGAATTTTTGTACAATTTCTGAGAGCGGGTCGTAATATCACCACAGGTGACTGGGTGGTGGGCCGTCACAAAGCAGATAGCTTTTATAAATTTTGTGACAGCGGGTCGTAATAATACGACCCGCTGTATAAAACTTTTCAATACACGAGATGCGACAAAACAGTTCTTGTAAATTAAGGTAAAAATATTTTAAATAAATATATTTTTAATGTATTATTAGACATTCTTATGTCATTAAATTTGAGGGAAAGAAGAAAATCTTATTTAATATCCATAAATTATAAACACTTGTATACTATCAATATTGATATTATGATTGCCTGGAATAATATAAAACGTGCAATGTATGTATTTATCATACTTTTTACTGTATCTTCAGTTGATATTCTTTTCTTTTCATAAATGGAAGGAATTCAAATTAACAAAGGAAATATGTATATTAAATAATTAAGTTTTTTTTTGTTACTTGTAATTATTTTATTTATTTTATAGGGACAAAGATTGTTTATATTATATACATATGAATATAAATAGTTACAGATATACAAATATACTTTTATTTTTAAAAATATAAAATATTTATTTACGAAAAATTCTGTTGTTTTATTATATTATTATTGGATGAGGGATGAGGGACGTGAAGTCTTGTTTGCTGATCAAAGTTAGCAACTCATCCAGTGATAGATGTTAGAGGAGGAAGAGAGCATTAGAAAAGGATTTAGAAGAACTTGGACCTAAGGAACAGGGTAGTCAGCATCTAGTAGATGGCATCTATCCGCGCGTGGACAGGTTGGAGTACCTGGTGTGGGTCGTCCCTCATCAGGGCTATTACCTCATCGATCCATCAATTTATCCCATAATAATAATAATAATTTACGCACACTTAAATATAACATCACTCAGCAGTCAGTGATAGAGGAAACGTAATCTTCTTCTTCCTACCTACTAACAAGACGCTCATTCGAATGAACGCTAACTCAAGAAATATTCGCAACCTTTTGGTTATGTCATGTAAAACGTCAAATGTCAACTAGACACGTCTGCAATAATGAATAAATAATTAATAAGGAAACAGCATATCGGGTGAAAACCTAAGTCACTAGACGAAACGTATTACTGTGCTGTGTTTGTATTCGTTTCGTAATGGCAGTAATGAAATCGTGACATTTTGAAGTTGGCATATTTTATAATCGAAATGTCTTTGATAATTTAATGCACTTATCACAATTCAATTGTAACCAAACAAATAGGCATTGGGAAATGTTAAATGTTTTGCCATGCCTATTTATTTTTATAAATATTTCACAGCATTAATAATGGTGGTGTGCGACTCAACTGATCATGAGTGTGATACATATGACTCACAGATGGCGTGAGTATCATATAAATTCGATAATTCCGCTAACGCCCGCGAGTTTTAATTTGGCGCAGGGGCACCAAGCTTAATGTCGGATTGATTTTGCGTGGTGGGGGAACTATCATAAAACTAGTATCACGAGCATGCTCAACCTCAGATAGATTTATGCCGATCTAAGTGGAGTTTGCCACAAGTGGAATTTGCCACAAATTTGGAATTTGCCAGTGTTTTTTGTTAAAGTGGAATTTGCCAAAACTAGCATCACGAGCATGCTCGAGCTCAGATAGGTTTATGCCGATCTAAGTGGAGTTTGCCTCAAGTGGAATTTGCCACAAATTTGGAATTTGCCAAAGTGTTTTTTTTGTTAAAGTGGAATTTGTCACAAATTGAATTGGTATGTACAATTTTAATAATTTTCTTCCTTTTTTTATTGTATAGGTACCTATCCAGTGGAATAAATTGAACGGGGATTCTCGTGGAAGCGGAATTAGCAGAAATTCAGAGATTAGGATTTACCAATCTCTCATAGGGTTAGCTTTACCAATGACTAATGGGATTTACCAGAGGTCTTTTAGTTAGAATTTTTTTTGAGTGAAGTGCGATAACCTGGATTTTGACTCTGCACAGCCGCTGGACTGGAACCTAGTGTTGCAATTTAGTCTAAAGTGAATTCAGATAAATTGAGTGTGTTAAGAGTTGATTGTTTAACTTGATAAAGAGAATTTATCTCATGTTATATTTGAATTAGACATTTTTAAGAATAGCTAGTAATTTTATACAAAATTGAAACCGAATAAAAATAAACTTTGAACTTGAAAGGATATCTGCATTTTTTAATTTTATACAATAGAATCAGCCCTATCCCTGATTCGGAAGGTTAGTGACGACCAAAGGCGTTGCCACAACAGCTAATCTTCTGAGTAAGTGTAGCGTACAACTGCCGTTACACTTTATGGTCCTTCGAGCCGGATATATCCTTTCGGGTTCAAACGATAATTATTCAGTTTCTTTATTCTAAAGTACTCGCATTTAAATTAAATTTAAACACGTTAAACAGTCAACTTGAGTGGTGATAGAGCATTCTGCTGTAAAAATGAGTAAAATCGTGTCTGCTAAAACACAAGCTCGACTGTTTCAGAGGCTAGCCAAAGCTATAGCGAATCATCGAAAGGTCCAGAGCACAGACTGTACGACAGCCTACATAAGAGGTCGCGTGAAGTACATCCAACAGCTGTGGATACAGTTCCAGGATCATGACCTGAAGCTATCCGGAATTGATGAAGAAACAGCAGACGTCTCGATTACTGAATATGTGAACAGCGATTTGTATGAAACATTTGAAGCCAAATACTTTACCTTTCTTGGAGAGTTACAACACATGATAGAAACTCCTACAGTAACTACTCCAGACAACGAAAGAAAAGTGCCAGTGAATTTGCCTACAATCGATATACCAAAGTTCGATGGGGAATACACATCATGGAGATCGTTTCATGACATGTTTGTGTCACTTATTCATAGTAACAACAAAATCGTCGAGGTGCAAAAGCTACATTATCTGAAGGCAAGTTTATCTGGAGAAGCAGAAAGGATGCTTAGACAGTTCGACATCACTAGCTCCAACTTCCAAAAGGCATGGGATATGTAGTAGCCTATGCAGAGACTAATCATAAAAAAGTAGAGCGGTGCCGGTTTGGATGGGATATACTGAAATTCAGGATATCTATAGCAGAAATAACAAGATTTTTTTTTATCCTTTCACAGGCCTTATTTATTGAAAATAATAATACAAAAAAATTCAACTCAAATAATAAAAAATAAAAAAATGAAAAAAAACAAGTAAAAAAAAAACAATTTATCAAAAAAATTCAAAGAGATTCAAAGAGAAAGACAAAAAATGATGAAGCAATTCAGCAGTAAATAATTCTTGTGGGCGCTGCAACCACTTGATATATTAAAGTTTATATAGCGTGTAGCACTACAATGAAGCGTGTGGTAAAGTGCGTAAAAACCGGTTTGCAGTTGGTGAAGGCAATTGCTGCAGCTCAAGCAGGTGTCGTGATTACGCAACGCCTTATTCTGAAAAAATAAATAAAATAGACTTAATTAGTTTTCTACTAATTATATGTTATTTTATCAGTGTGGGTTCAAAACTGCCCTTTTTTAAAGAACCGTAGTCAAATACCTCCCGGTCTTTCCTGAAAAAAAGCTGAAAAAAATAAGGAGTTTATTTTATGTTGGGCGCAATACTGCCCTTAATCGCAGACTTATATCAATTCAATACTATTGATACGTCTGGATTGGATTCTCAAATCAGAATGCCCAATGCTTGGAGCAGCGCGCTTTATATACGCTTCGAAAGTATTGTGTTAAATGGGCTTCATCAGTTTTCATTGTGAATGAGCGTTGTGGTGTAGTATGGTGAGTATAGACAGCTGTATGCTGTCTTCTCATTTCACCATTCCGTGCTGATGTTGTCGTTGTATGTATTTATACTCGGGTAAAATTGTTTCACCTTACCGTTAACGACGTAGGCCTTTGGTTCTTGTACCAAGACCTCTGATGGGGGAGCACAAGCGCATAAACTTGTACACCAAAATATATTGTCCGAGAGTGGATTGGCTGAAATTATTTGGGATAGGAGCAAAAATGACGACCGTTCGCTTTGCGTTTTTAAACAAAACTAAACTTTATTCAGAACTAATTTATTCACATAAATTTCACCTCAAGTGAAGACGTGCACTTCACCGTGTGAACAACTTACTCAGCACTTTGTCTTATCAGCATGAATATGCCGGCATGAAGCTCTCGCAAGAAAAGATAATTCAAGCCGTGGACACGATACTCAAGTTACCACGGAATGTAACAAATAAAAAATGCAATGTACGAAATGCTGATGAGTCTAATTGCGACAAATGCATGCTGATAAGATAATGTGAGATCTTTCAATTATTATTTATGCGACTGGATCTTAACATTCTCCCCGCCGTTGAACTCCTGGTTCAACCTTCCTTCATTCGATGTTGACTACGAAATCTTCATGGCGCTGCTGTTGTCTCGGTAAGGGCTTCGGTTTGCCGCGAAGGCATTTTTGCAAGTCTTCTCGATGCTTGTAGAGCAGTCCCAGTAGGATAGTTATTACAAAAAAAAAAAACTCCTGTATATCCGATCGCCAGACCATGGGTGGTACGTGTATGAATGTCATTGGGTAGGTCGAACTTCTGCTTCTTGTGACTCTTGTAATTTTTCAAGCTCCTTCAATTGCGGATGGTAATGGCCCTTTTCTTGCAGGATTGCGGACAGGTGTTCAGGTGTAGTGATGTTGAGGAGCTCACTTAATTTGGTGTAGGATCTCCGTGATTCACTTGAGTAGATGTAATGGCCTTGAAGCGTTAGCAACTCGTGTTTTATTGAGCAATCGGGCTGTAGTTTCAACAGCCCTGAACCATTTATCGATGTCGTTATTGTGACATTACTACAGGCAACATTTATTGAGGTTGTTCCCTTTAATGCATAGATCCACTGGTTCTCATGAGTTAGTTGTAACCATATGGAATCTTCCTCTGTTTTCAATACATTGCATGACTGTGTATATGGAATTCCATTCAAAAGATCGGATTCACAAGAACACGCGTTGGCTCTTCTGCGATAAACAGGGTGAAGCTGCTTGCATAGATATACGCTTTCTTCTACTGATTTGCACCCCGCCAATTCTTGGTCGGTCAACGGATAATGTTGATCTCTGTGGGACGTAACGGCCAAGTTCGATGCACATGATCTTATGGAGATGAATGTTTTATTTACATAGACCGGAATTGGCCATGTCTTGAACAAATCGAACTTCTCCAAGTTGATTAGCGGTATCCTGAGTTTGAATATGACATAATCCTTGACGGCTCGGCCTTCGACACTTATTCATTTGTACAGCGGTAAGATGCTCCCTTGACTTGTTGGCAAACTTAAGGATGTTGGTAAGTGGTTTTGGATGAGTAGTACTTCCTCTCTCAATTGAGCTGGTGATAGAAGTCGTGGGCTTATTTGGCCGTGATGAGAATCCGTTAAGGCGTCGATGATGGATAAATGGAATCTTTAAATATCACTCGCAATTAAGGTCATCTGGATGGACAATGATGAGAATAACTGCATCACCTTAAATTGCTGAGTCTCTTCACCTGTGTCAGAAATGCGGTTGATAGTCTGTGTCATTTGCTCTTCTAATGCCTTGAACCTTTTATTAGTAGCTTCTTGGTCTCGTTTGACTATGTTAACAGTGGAATCAATAATGGATGTTTGACTCTTGATTAATTCTAGGAGATGTAATTCATTTCCTTTGACGGCCTCGATTGTTTTCGCCATGTTTTCAGCGTATTGGGAGTCTAACACCCCAAATAATGAGTTAGCGATGTTGCCTACAATGTCAATAGCACCTCTTTTCTCTCTCATGCTTGAGTTTTGTGTGGGAAGTAGATCGTTGTCGACGATAAGTTCCTCTTGAATGTGTTGAAATTGCGTGATGACTGGTGTGCAGGAACTCTTGTGTTTTAGTTGAATGCAGAGGTGCTCTAGCGTTTTTATACCCCTTTTAAATGTGTTGAGCTCCATTCGGTATGGGCTGAGAT
Organism: Dioctria linearis; assembly: GCA_963930735.1. Lineage (NCBI taxonomy): Eukaryota > Metazoa > Arthropoda > Insecta > Diptera > Asilidae > Dioctria > Dioctria linearis. The sequence continues at coordinate 166,276,574 of OZ005742.1, read as the reverse complement.
CATAATATGTCACTAAATTCCATTCGGTAGAGATCAGTTTCGCTGTTCCCAAGTGTTCGAAATGTATGCCAGGCCGTGAGTTGAATGTGATTACTTCTACTGGATCTCCTTTTAGAGCTGGAAGAAATAGGCAGACCAACCAAGTTGATACAATTAGGGATCCCAGTGATGTTCGTGCCTTTTTTCGGGGGGAGCGATTTGCCGTGTCACTTGTCGAGGGACGTGGGTCCGCTCCATTGGTAACTCGAGGGATTTTCTTATGTTGGTCATCTTGTGTCTTGAGAGCTGATTCACTCTTAGTGACCTGTTCTGCACTTCTGAAAGTATGTTGGGAATCATTCGCTTCTATGGGTAAGGGCGAAAGTTTGTGAATTGGCCTCCGGAAGACGCCCGTGGCTGTTCGAACATCCGCTACTCTTGCGTAACCATCAGTACCCTTGTGCAGTTGAACTATGCGTCCCAGTGGCCACTTCGTGACAGGCGTATTTTCTTCCTTTAAGATGACTATGGTTCCTGGTTCTACGTTTTGGCAGCTTTGCTTCCATTTGTAGCGGTGTTGAAGCTCATTCAAATATTCACGCGACCAGCGCCGCCAGAAGTCATGCTTGATGTGGGACACTAATTTCCATCGTTTCAGGAGGCTAGCTTTACTCGGTTCCGAAAGTGCATCTATGGATGCAGTAAGCGGCTCTCCAATAAGCAAATGGCCAGGAGTTAGAGCTGTTAGGTCATTAGGATCGGCCGACATTGGAGTCAGCGGCCTGGAATTCAATATGGCTTCGATTTCCACCATTACCGTCTCCAGCTCTTCATATGTTAGCGATGCTGAAGTTACGCTTCTCAGAAGCAGGCGTTTTGCCGACTTCACTGCGGCCTCCCACAAGCCACCGAAGTGAGGCGCTCGAGGGGGGATAAAGTGGAAATCAATTCCGCGAGAGTTGCAAGACGAAGCTATTTTCGCTTGAGCGTCATCAGAGTAAATGGTCTCACTTAGCTTCTGTAGTTGGTTCCAAGCCCCAACGAAGTTCGTCGCATTATCACAATACAAATTTTTGCAGTGACCTCTTCGTCCCGTGAATCTTCTTAGAGCTCCTAAAAAGGCTTCTGTTGTCAAGTCACTCACGACCTCTAAGTGGACTGCCTTCGTGGCAAAGCAACAGAAAACTGCTACATAGGCCTTGCGAGGTTGTTTGCCTCTGACTCGATAATGTATGAAAATCGGGCAGCAAAAATTAACCCCGGAATTGATGAATGGTCTCGCGGGCTGTACTCTGGTAGATGGAAGATTTCCCATTATTTGGGATAACAGCTTAGGCTTGGCCTTCGCACAACGCACGCAGTGTTGAACTATCGATCTGGCCTAAATTTTGCCCTTAATGGGCCAAAAGCGCTGTCGCGTGGTGGCTAATAGTGTCTGTGGCCCACAGTGCAAATTTTCATTGTGCAGATCTGTCATCAACAGTTTTGTCCATGGATGCGAATATGGAAGTAGCATGGGATGTTTGCTATCGTATGAAAGATTTGATTCTTCCAAGCGTCCTCCTACGCGAATTATGTCATTTTCGTCTAAAAATGGTGCAAAATCGCTTAGAGAACTTCTCTTGTTCACTTCCTTGTAGTTGCGAAGTTGAGTAATTTCTTCGTGAAACTCCGACTGCTGCATTAGCTTTATGAGCACATAGAGTGCAGAGTCGAGTTCCTTGACCATAAGAGTTGCATTCTTTGATGAGGGTGATGCCTTCGAGCCTTTCATCTTGTTGATAAATTTAATTAAATAAGCGGTAATTCGTTGCAGCCGTCTGAAGGAATTTCCATGCTGAATGTTGCATATAGGATTGGATGACTGATTATTAGTGTTGAGTGTTGTGGCGACGGGCAGTGAAGACCGTTTCCGTTCTAGTTCACAAGGAATCTGCAGATTTTTGTTGTATATCGGAGGCCACATTGCTTCTTCGCCATGTAAAAACGGGCGACCGTAAAACCAGAGATTATGTGCCTTCAGCTTTTCAGGTGTAGTTCCCCTTGATAGCACAGCAGCTGGGTTCTCCTTCGAACTGACGTGGTGCCATTGCTGCGTATTTGTGAGTCCTTGAATTGTCGATATGCGATTTGCAACAAAGACTTGAAATGATGATGAAGTGGAATTTATCCACGCCAGAACAATCTCGGAGTCTGTTCAAAAGTGTGTGTGGCTATTTTCCAGTTTTAAGTCTCTCTTAACACGGCTTGCTAGTTCCGCAGCTAATTTGGCAGCGCAGAGCTCGAGTCTGGGCAGTGTGACTTGTTTGATGGGAGCTACTCTGGATTTGGAGCAAATAAGTCGGACAAGAATTCTCCCATCAGAAGTGGTTGATCGAATGTACATAGCGGCGCCGTATGCCCTTTCGGATGCATCCGAAAATGCATGAAACTGTATTGTTTTTGGAACGTCGCCTCCGAATACGTGTCTAGGGAACTGTATGTTTTCCATGAACAGCAATTCTTCGTGAAATTTAACCCACCTTGTGTGTAGCTCCATTGGAAGGGAAGCATCCCAGTCTAACTTAAGTTGCCACAGTCTCTGTAGAAATATTTTAGCAGTGACGACGATTGGTGATAATATCCCGAGTGGATCAAATAAACGAGCTATCAGTGATGCAACACTGTGTTTCGTGACTCGTGTTTTGTCAATACAACAGGTTTTCACACAAAATTGGTCCGATTTTGGCAACCATATAAGGCCTAGGGGTTTTAAGCTTTCGTCCATTTCCTCACTGAAGTCTAGTTGTATTGCCTGATCTTCCGGCGATATGTTTTTTAGTAATCGGGAGTTATTCGAGCACCATTTCCTGAGTTTAAATCCCCCTTCAGTTAGCAATGACATGAGTTGCGACTGTGTCTGTATCGCTTCATTGAGACTATCGCTGCCAGTTATTACATCATCTACGTAGCAATTTTTTAGTATGGATTTTGACGCCAAAGGACGTCTCCCACTTCCGTCATGGGCTAATTCGTGCAGGCACTTTGTTGCCAAATATGGGGCTGATGTTGTACCATATGTAACTGTGTTTAATTGGTAGCATTTCAATGGCTCTTGCGGGTCACTCCTCCAGAGAATCAGCTGATATTTTCGATCATCTTGATGAATCAGCACCTGACGGTACATTTTTTCGATATCTGCCGTGAAAACAAATCGCGGCATTCGAAATCGCAATAAAATCGAAAATAGGTCATCTTGTATCGTGGGTCCCGCATGCAAAACATCATTTAGAGATAGATTAGTGGATGTTTTTGCCGATGCGTCGAAGACTACCCTAAGTTTAGTAGAAGTGCTTTCCGGTTTGTGAACACCATGGTGTGGCAGGAAGTAGTATGGAGTCGTTAATTTCTCCATGTCAATTTCCTCCATATGACCCAAGCGTTCATATTCCTCCATGAATCCCACATAGTGTTGCCTAAGTACATTGTTTGTAGCTAACTTTCTCTCCAGAGACAAAAATCGACGTAGTGCTATATTCTTCGATTCGCCTAATTGTGTGGGGTCACTCGCAAATGGTAGTTTGACCAAGAAGCGTCCTTCATGGTCTCTTTGAGTTGTTTGGTTGAAGTAGGCCTCACAACGGTTTTCTGCTGGTGTTAAGCGAGATTTGGGTTCTTCGACCTCTTCCATTTTCCAGAATTTTTTAATGACATTGTTGAGGTCTTCGTCGGTGGATATTGCACACGTCGGTTTAGTTAGAGGTGCTCTTTCCACCCTTCCCGCAATGATCCAGCCCAGCATGGTGTTCTGCAAAATTGGTAGGTCTTCTGATAATTTTATCTGCCCGATGGACAATAATTGATGGTAGAATTCAGCTCCTAGCAGGATGTCAATTTGGTCTGGACGATTGAAAGCGGGGTCTGCTAATTTTATGTTGTTTGGTATGGCCCACGAAGAGATATCCAACTGTCGTGTTGGCTGAGGAGAAATGATACTCCGAAGTACGAATGCCACGACTCTGGTAGAATATCCGTTCAAACTTGACTGGAGTAGCACATTTACTCTTTGATGCGATTGCCGCTTTCCTTGCCCAATGCCCTCTATGACCAGAGAGTCGGAAGTGGGCGCGAGACCAAGTTGTTTAACAATCCTTTGGCTGATAATATTTATTTGGGAGCCTGAATCTAAGATGGCTCGACATTCTAAGCTGCTTCCATTGGTGCTAGTTAGTATGACTCGTGCTGTACTCAACAATACAAAACCCCGATTTTGTTTGCTACTCAGGGCTGTCACGCTGGACGACGAGTCAATTGGTTTGTCGACTGTTGAAAAGGAAGACCGTGGTAGGGTTGCACGGCATGCCACCTGTCTTTGAGCTAAGGTATTAGAAGCTTGTTGTGATTGTAATCCCTCACAGTCGTTCAGATGCACTAGCGTGTTATTCATCTTGTTGCATTTAGTGCATCCACGTGATTTGCACTTGACTGTAGTATGTCCTGATCTCATACAATTTAGGCACAAGTTATTCCCTCTCAGCACCTTTAACCGGTTTGATGGCGTTAATTTCAAAAATGTGGTGCATTGGTAAAGCTGATGATTGCCCTTGCATGATACGCAGGCTGGTGGTGTAAAGGGAACTGAAGCCATTGATTTGGAGGTGTTAATCTTTCGCTGCTCATCCACACCTTTGCTCTTGTGGCCTAAGGCCTCCAGCGATTGGAACCTACCCTCTAAGAAAGACAAGAAACCTTTCATGGTTTGCAGTCCTCTTGGATTTGGCAACGACTGCTCATATAATGTGTGGCTAGCCTTGTCTAGCTTTTTAACCAGGATATGGAGAAGTAAGGGATCCCAATTTGTAGGTGAAACCTCTAAATTCTCTAATGCTAATAAGCATTCTTGTGGCGTACCGTGTAACATTTTCACAGCGGTAGCTGATACGTTGTCGGAGTCGTGGGAAGGTTGTCCTAAGAGTTTGTTGATCAGGCCGGCCACTAAGATTCGCATATTGTTGTAACGATCTTGCAGCAACTTCCAGGCCGTTGTGTAATTTTCCTCGCTTAAGGGGAGATGTCTGATGAATTTTTCTGCCTCACCCACCAAATTTGTCCTTAAATACCACATCTTTTGCGAGAAGAGATCGTAAAATTGGCGCCATTTAAGATAATCTCCGTCAAACTTGGGCAAGGTCATCCTTGGCAATTGCAATGTAGTACCTTGTTGCGCCAAATTTGGTGTGGGTGTCACATAGATTCTTGTAGAGAGCTGTACTAGTGTAGTTTGTACTCTTTCTTCCAAGCCGATGTACTCATTGACATCATAACCCATTGTGGCGGGATCATCGGTCATTTCCCACAGTGAGTAGTTGGAATTCTCAATTTGACACCAATGTTGACTGATCGTGTCAGCTTTGATTTTATAATATTGCCGTGGATGATCGTCGTCGTATTGAACCCCTTCGAGTACTCTCCGCAGCGATTGGATAATGCCTCTTTGTCGACGTATTATTTTATTGATTTCAACTGACTCGAGATTGCTCTGTGCCATGTTAGCCTTTCCTTCAGGTTTAAATGGCTTTGGCATTGCTTGTTCTGGAGGTGACCTTAAAGGTACGTCTTGAGTTGCTAAGGCTTTGTCGGTCTGTTGTGTTTCTAAGACCTTGTCGGGCTGTTGAAATGGGTCTTGTTCTTCTTTGTCGAAGGAGTCGATCCTTTCCTTGAAATGCACCCGGTATTGCTCGTAGAGCATTCGTATCGAATTGTAGTAGTCCTTTGCGAAGTATGGGTGGTCAAGAGGCAGCTCGGGTAGTGATCTAAGTTCATTGTCGGTTTGTTCAAACCTTGACCATGTCTCATCCAATCTCCTCGCTCTTTCTATATAGTACTCTCCTTTGGTTTTTCTGTCTTTCGGATCCTTTTTGTAGTTGTCTATGATGCTTTCTAGCGCCTTCCCTAGCTCAGCCTGCCGTTTTCCAAACTGCTCCATGAAGTAGGATAATGTCACACTCCTGTGACGTGAAATCACGTCGGGGTCACCAAATATTTATACTCGGGTAAAATTGTTTCACCTTACCGTTAACGACGTAGGCCTTTGGTTCTTGTACCAAGACCTCTGATGGGGGAGCACAAGCGCATAAACTTGTACACCAAAATATATTGTCCGAGAGTGGATTAGCTGAAATTATTTGGGATAGGAGCAAAAATGACGACCGTTCGCTTTGCGTTTTTAAACAAAACTAAACTTTATTCAGAACTAATTTCTTCACATAAATTTCACCTCAAGTGAAGACGTGCACTTCACCGTGTGAACAACTTACTCAGCACTTTGTCTTATCAGCATGAATATGCCGGCATGAAGCTCTCGCAAGAAAAGATAATTCAAGCCGTGGACACGATACTCAAGTTACCACGGAATGTAACAAATAAAAAATGCAATGTACGAAATGCTGATGAGTCTAATTGCGACAAATGCATGCTGATAAGATAATGTGAGATCTTTCAATTATTATTTATGCGACTGGATCTTAACAGTATGGTTTGATGTCGCTGTAATCTGAGCTGCTGGTAGCAGTGCATCAGATAAGTATTTATAATTTATATATAAAATATATTTTGCTTTGTGATTTTTTTGTTCATTTTCATGTTCCAACGATTGTAGGGACGATTCTTGTGTAGCTGGGGAGACGGATTCTGCTACAGGTTATTAATTTGTGTTCTTTTAAATTATTTTTGTTATTTTTATTGGTTCGTGGACCGAACATCCTCCCGCCTCAACACAAGGATTTGTGTAGTTTTGTGTTAGTTTAATTGTAATACTTACTTTTTTGGTATGAAGCACAACCTTTATTTTTCCATTGGCCTTTTTTAGAAAACGAAGCGTATCACCGTCTTCGGTAAGCAGACGAAAGCATTTAGTAGCGTTGATAACCCTGAGCCAAGGGATGGGTTGATCCTTGATTTGGTCCCATAGTCTTGGGTCAACGATGATATTTTTTGGCGGAGAATTGTTAGCTGGTGTTTGATTTTTATGCCTTGAAGTTGACGGGCCTTCCGTGTGAACGTTGTGCTTAGTTTGTATTTCAAGTGTATGACTTGAAGCTTCCGTTTGAACATTATGCGGTTTTTGTTCTTGAATCCTTCGTTTTGTGCCTGTTGGGGGCCTTTGTGGTCTAGTCGGGGTTCTTTGACTAGGTTCTCCGGCAATTTTTTGTACTGCTGATGTTATGGGCCTTGCCTCAAAGGGAGGTTTAAAGGGCTTTGGTTTTTGTGGAGATGTGAGTTGTCTGATTCTTTTCTTTATAGGTACCACTTCTAATTCGGGCACGTCGTCTATTAATAAACAGTCTTCTAGACTCGGTAGAGCATCCATTATGGGCAAAAATTATAAATAATAAAAAAAACAAAAAACCAACAAAAAAAAAAAGAGAAAAAAAAAATAATAAAAAATAAAAATTGCAGCTCGACAGACTATTTCACTTCACGGCGTACAGTTTACTTCTGAAGTGATTTTGCGCGCAAGTTTGGCTTATTTAGTTTCTTCTTCTTCTTTTTGTATAGGTAGCTTACACAGTTTGGTGACTGGTCGATCGAGACAACTGGTTGGAGTCTTTACCTTGACTACTCTAACTAGGTGGTCTGTTCCTGGATAAACCTCGATGATTCTTCCGAGTAGCCATTTTGTGGGGGGGGGGGGATCTGCTGTCTCGTATTAATACCAAATCATTGATTTCTAAATTGGATTCGTTGGTTCGCCATTTCATACGTTGCTGCAAATTGTGAATATATTCTGTTGACCATTTCTTCCAAAATTGTTGGGTCAAATATTGTACATAATTCCAGCGTCTTAAATTTGAACAATATGTAGTTATGGGTGGCTCTGGAACTGCTTTTATATTTCGGCCTGTCAAAAAGTGGCCTGGAGTTAATGTGCCAATATCTTCTGGGTCGCTTGAGAGAGGAATCAGTGGCCTCGAATTGACACAGGCTTCAATCTGACAGATCACAGTCGTAAGCTCATCGAATGTCATTGTGGCATCTAGTAGTGTTCTTTCTAGATGAGTCTTGACAGACTTGACGCCAGCTTTCCAAAGTCCGCCAAAGTGTGGCGCTGATGGTGGATTGAAATGCCACGTAATGCCTGTTAAAGTAATCTCAGTTGACATTTCTTGTGGGATGGAGTCTAACATTTTTCTGAGCCCCTTTGACAATTCTTGTTTTGCGCCTATAAAATTGGTTCCGCAATCGGAATAGAGGTTTAAACATAAACCTCGGTGGCTTACGAATCAATTTAACGCGGCAATGAATGCTGCTGTTGATAGTTCCGAGACCACTTCGATATGGATGGCTTTGGTTGCCATACAGATGAATATGGCTAAGTAACCCTTGATATATTTCGCATTTCGTAGCCTTGACGTTTTTATCTCAATGGGTCCAGCGTAGTCAATTCCAGTATTTTCGAATGCCAAGGATGGAGTCACACGTGTTACATACAGAGCATCTATTGGCATCAATTAAACATGTATATACATACATGCATGCATCTCTGAATCGATTTCGCTTCACGCAGAATTCTAAAATTCATGCATCAATAAAGAAATGCAAACATGTAGATATGTACATACCTACAGCATTCTCATTGCATGCAGAATTACAATTCCCAGCTGCAAGTATAAACATATATCTACAAAGATATTTGCAAGTTCAGTAAAGTCACTCGCTACTGACCTACACCAATTTCTTAATCAACAAGTGAAGGCAGTGACACAATCCCCTGCGCGCAAGAATTCACACGATGCAATTTGATAACCTTGCGCCAGCGGTAGAACTCAGGTGAATGAAACAATGGTTCACGATGATGTCATAATAGCAGCAAAGCGGCGAACGGTCTGTGGAAGTATTTATGTATGTACATGTGAAAGCGATGAATGCCGTGATGTAATAACAACAAACCGGCAAAAGCTTTGCGGAAATTAAATTATGAATGCCACAAAGAAACACTTTGCGGGAATAATATTTATATACGAATAAATGCTGTGATGAAATTAGCTTAGCGTAATAAGAAAATAACAATAGTATTAAGTGGAAAATTGTATAAATAAACTGTGATTTTGAATAAAGAAGTCAGTAAGTGAGTTAGTCAGTGAGTAGCAACAGAACACGAGTTGTTTCACTTACCCAGGAGTAAAGCTAGTAAGCTGCTCCACTCATCTATACCTAGGAGTAAAGCTAGTAAGCTGCTCCATTCATCTATACCTAGGAGTAAAGCTAGTAAGCTGCTCCGTTCACATATACTAGGAGTAAAGCTAATAAGCTGCTCCATTGAACCGTATTGGGAGTAAAGCTAGTAAGCTGCTCCATACGCATCGCTGCTCTACCTATCTCGGGACAATTAAGTAAAACGCCCAATCATCTTGACGGTACGTAGTGTGATTACCGTGCCGTGTTCCAGATCAAAAGGTGCTCAGATGAGAGTACTAGAAGTACATTAATAAACTCAACACACGAGGCGATGGAAGGTTGCCCATTAATTGTCTCGAAACCTTTGGTTTTGTTCTGAAGCATGAAGCATGATGGATTCGATGACGTATTGTGTTTTTGGCATTTATTAACCAGTATTTAGTTCTCAGAGTATTGAGAATGAGTTGAACTCCTACATGAAGGGTGTATTGGTGTATGTAATCTATTATTAATTTAGATATGAAATGATGACTAGGCAAAATTATCGGATGCTTCTGCTTTTCGGTTAAAGTGGAATTTGCCAGTCTTCCACCTACTCGGAGCATGCGATTTGAGTCCAAAAATGGATTTAAGCTTAGTAACTGTCTTTTCTTTGAAATAGTCTGGTTGTTTGACAAGGCCTGGGTTTCCTTTGGAAATGATATGTCTGTTCTCTGCTTCCAGTAGTTCTGGAACTGAAATGTGATTTGTGTTTTGATCCTCCGATTTGGTTCTGCAATTGGTAATGAAGTGTCGGCAGTATGCGATGATTCGTAATAGCTTTGGAAACGACGAATACTTATGTAGCCAATCCAGACTCTCGCTTCTGCACATTAAATTTTTAACCTTGCGGGTTTCTAAGTTAAGATTTTTACTTGTTTTTGTTTGCACTGGCAAGTTTGTGGACTCTTGTTGTAGCCATTCTTGTCCCTTCCACCATAGTTGACAGTTGCGTAATTCGTCTGGATATAGTCCACGAGACGCGTGGTCTGCTGGATTATCTCTTGATGGAATGAACTTCCAGATTGTACCAGGTGTGTTCTCTTGGACCTCAGAGACTCCATTGGCAACGAATGTTTTCCAACGTGATGGCTGCGATGATATCCATGCTAACGTGATTTCTGAATCCGTCCATACAAATGTCTGAACATTTTGCAGCTTCATGTCGTTTCGAACCTGTTTCAATAGTCTGGACAAGAGTACGGCTCCGCATAGTTCAAGCCTTGAAAGCGAAATTATTTTTGTTGGAGCGACTCTTGTTTTAGCTGTGAGTAAATGTGTTGCTGACAAACTGTGTTTTTCTATTATGCGTATGTATATGACTCCAGCATATGCTCGAATAGACGCATCGCAGAAACCATGAATTTCAATGGTTTTAAGTGCTGCAGTGAAATGTATCCATCTAGGAATTTTAATCAGATCGATTAGATGTAACTTTGCCTTGAATTTGGTCCATTCGTTTTGCAATGGAACTGGTAGTGGCTCATCCCAGGAATGCCTTTCCATTACCCAGGATAGAGGATATACTGGATCAGCTTGGGCATTCGCGGTATTTTACTACACTTGACCTTGCAAGCGGATATCACCAAGTATTGGTAGACCCAAGAGATAGACCAAAAACTGCATTTAGTGCCGCTTACGGGCATTATGAATTTAAGAGAATGCCATTTGGGTTGAAAGGCGCACCTGCGACTTTTCAACGCCTGATGAATTACATTCTAACGGGTCTGCAAGGATTAGAATGCTTTGTCTATCTCGATGATATTGTAATATATGGAAAAAATTTACAAGATCATAACGAGAAACTGGCTAAAGTATTCGACAGACTTCGAGCCCATAATCTTAAATTACAACCCGAAAAGTGTCAGTTCCTTCGCAGAGAAGTAATATACCTCGGACACAAATGCTCAAACGAAGGGGCACTTCCAGATCCCAGTAAGACAAGCTGTGTCCAAAATTTTCCTCCACCACGAACTATTAGACAAACTCAATCGTTTCTGGGATTGGCAAACTACTATCGCTAGTTCATCCCTAATTTTTCAAAGATAGTCAGGCCAATAACAAATCTATTACGGAAAGACGTCAAATTTAATTGGACGCAAAAGTGCCAATACTCTTTCAATGAGATTAAAAATTCTCTTATAAATCCACCTCTACTCAAATATCCAGATTTTAGCCAACCTTTTAATCTAACAACAGATGCTAGCAATGAGGCATTGGGAGCTGTTTTATCACAAGGGGCAATAGGTAAAGACAGGCCAATAGCGTACGCAAGTAGAAGTTTGAATAAGGCGGAACAAAGATACTCCACAATAGAAAAAGAGTTGCTCGCTATTGTGTGGGCCGCCAGGAACTTCAGGTGTTATTTACAGGGCAGAACGTTCACGGTCTACACCGACCACAAGCCCCTGAAAGGCGTATTCAATGTGAAAGACCCGACATCGAGATTAGTCAGGTTTCACCATAAACTCTCAGAGTTCGACTATAAAATTGAATATAAGCCTGGAAAATATAACACTAATGCAGACGCGCTTAGTCGAATACCTGCCCAGCTAAACCAGGAAAACCCCAATTCGTTCATTGTGGAAGCTCACGTACATCACCGAGCCGATTCCGACATGGACGAAAAGGATTCTAGTTCTCCAACACCCTCAAAGCCTAAACAAAAACATTGTCATGCTGTTACGGGAGCTCAAATAAGGGTGAAGAGGAAAATCAAAACACAGAAACTCCCAATAAAGTTCAAAAATATCCACGGAACCTCCAAAATGAATTAGTCGAAATTGACTCAACTGATAGCAGCAAATCCGAAAGCAGTGCATCTGAACACGGCGAATCACCCTGGAACCAAAATCTAATAAATTCCCAACATACATTACCAGAAAATATCTCAGACCCTGAGGAAATCGAAACAATTCTGAAGGACTATCATGACTCCGCATTTGGTGGTCACCAAGGAGTAATCAAAACTTATAGAAGAATAAAGAAGAAGTATAAGTGGAAAAACATGCTTAGTTCTATCAGGAAATATATTCGGAAATGCTCTAAATGCCAAAAACTGAAGGCTAGCCCGGAGTATCGTATGCCAATGGTCATAACAGATACTGCCCATATGCCCTTCGACAAAGTTTATTTAGACATAGTAGGTCCTCTTGAGGAAATGCACTCAGGAAACAAATATATTCTGACTTTCCAAGACAATCTAACGAAATTCGTAGATTGTTATGCCATGCCAAATGGCGAAGCAGAAACGGTAGCAGGAATATTTTTCGATGAGATAATCACTCGTTATCGCATTCCTAAAAAGGTAGTAAATGACCAGGGCTCTAACTTCTTAAGCGATCTTTTCAAACGAGTATGTAAACTTCTGAAAATAAAAAAAATGCAGACTTCCGCTTACCATCCGCAATCCAACGGCGCACTGGAGTGAACCCACAGACCTCTAGTGGAGTATTTGAGAGCTATTGTATCTGAAAATCCAAAGGCTTGGGATCGATTCCTGAGAACCGCGGCTTTTGTATACAATAATAGTCCACATGATGGCACCAAGCTCACACCAATGGACTGTCTGTTTGCATTCACAGCGGATGTTCCCTCTAATCTGAAAAGAGAGCCGGAACCCATTTACAACCACGAAAGTTACTACCATCTTCTGAGGTACAAAATACAAAAAGCGTACGCTACCGCTCGGAAAAATTTGTTGAAAGCTAAGGAAAAGTCAAAAGTTTACTACGATAAGCGTTCACGTCCAGTAACCTTCAAAACAGGAGATAAAGTTTTACTGAAAAACCCCGCTAAAAAACACAAACTTTCCCAGATATGGCTAGGACCATATCTAGTGGTACAAGTCTTTAACACTGTTAATACTGTTATTCAAATCGGTAAACGAAGAGTAACAGTACATAACAACAGATTGAAGCCATTTCACGAATAATAGCTGTCAAAAATAAAAAATAAAAAAATAATGGGGGCAGTAAAACAATGGACAAACTTAAGAAGCAACAAAAGGCAATCCAACATACCTATTCAGTAAAAAAAAAAAAAAAACAACAAAGAAAAAGAGAATATGATCTGATAAACTTTATTTTTCAAAAAATTGCACAGGAAAACATTTTTTTTACTTATTATTATTATTTTTTTTGGTACGATTAATTTCATTTATTTGGCGCACCCTATCCTTCACCAGTTTCTCGTACTTAACTCGGTCATCTCTAGAGGTAGCCAGACTAGCCCTCAGTTTGAAGTAGTGTAGCTCCCTTGTTAACCTGGCACGTCTACCTCCCCGGGTCGAACTAGGCGCTACTGTCTCACAAACCTCTCATGCAGAATTAAAGGATGCCATAAAAGAACGTGCCACCCATCAGCAACAAGCAGGTAGCAGACAAAATTTACCTATTCCTCCACCACCACCACTTCCACAAACACTAAGCCGTATCGAATCTGAGTCTATTCCACGCACCCGCCACTTACAGGTAGTTTAATTCCATCTCTAAATAAATTCTGCATAGCCAAAGAGGTGAATTCAATTGCTACACACTTTTTACATGTACATATATCATTAATAAATCAATATATTTATAAATGTATAAATAGGGTTAAGTTAAATTTTATAAGTAACAAAAAATATGTACCCACACATATGGTACTAATAGCAAAAAATATGTATTCACACATATAGTGCTAATAAAAATAAATATGTAATTACACATATAGAATAGTACCAAAAAATATGTACCCACACATATAGTACTAATACCATAATATATGTATTCACACATATAGTGCTAATAAAAATAAATATGTAATTACACATATAGAACATAAGAGTAATAGTACCATAAAATATGTATTCACACATATAGTACGAATAAGTACCTATAAGAAAAAAAATAATTCTACCAAAAATGTATATAAATTGTTGTAGTCATAAATAGTAGACATAAAAATAGTTATAACAAAACAATAAAAAAACATATAAATAAACAAATAAGTACAAAATACAGTTAATCTAATACAAATTAACCCTCGCTTAGATAAACTTGGATCTTTTTAATACAGCTAAACACCACATGTACTCATCTCAGCATTACGTATATACATACAAAAGTTTCAAGTAAATGTTTTTCTTTTTCCCAAGCTATCAAACAAATAAGTTAATTTTTTAATGCGTTATTCCTCTCCCAAGAATAACACATTTTTTTTTAAAAAGGGGGAGATTTGTTACATACAGAGCATCCATTGGCATCAATTAAACATGTATATACATACATGCATGAAGCTCTGAATCGATTTCGCTTCACGCAGAATTCTAAAATTCATGCATCAATAAAGAAATGCAAACATGTAGATATGTACATACCTACAGCATTCTCATTGCATGCAGAATTACAATTCCCAGCTGCAAGTATAAACATATATCTACAAACATATTTGCAAGTTCAGTAAAGTCACTCGCTACTGACCTACACCAATTTCTTAATCAACAAGTGAAGGCAGTGACACAATCCCCTGCGCGCAAGAATTCACACGATGCAATTTGATAACCTTGCGCCAGCGGTAGAACTCAGGTGAACGAAACAATGGTTCACGATGATGTCATAATAGCAGCAAAGCGGCGAACGGTCTGTGGAAGTATTTATGTATGTACATGTGAAAGCGATGAATGCCGTGATGTAATAACAACAAACCGGCAAAAGCTTTGCGGAAATTAAATTATGAATGCCACAAAGAAACACTTTGCGGATATAATATTTATATACGATATGTGATGAAATTAGCTTAGCGTAATAAGAAAATAACAATAGTATTAAGTGGAAAATTGTTTAAATAAACTGTGATTTTGAATAAAGAAGTCAGTAAGTGAGTTAGTCAGTGAGTAGCAACAGAACACGAGCTGTTTCACTTACCCAGGAGTAAAGCTAGTAAGCTGCTCCATTCATCTATACCTAGGAGTAAAGCTAGTAAGCTGCTCCATTCATCTATACCTAGGAGTAAAGCTAGTAAGGTGCTCCGTTCACATATACTAGGAGTAAAGCTAATAAGCTGCTCCATTGAACCGTATTGGGAGTAAAGCTAGTAAGCTGCTCCATACGCATCGCTGCTCTACCTATCTCGGGACAATTAAGTAAAACGCCCAATCATCTTGACGGTACGTAGTGTGATTACCGTGCCGTGTTCCAGATCAAAAGGTGCTCAGATGAGAGTACTAGAAGTACATTAATAAACTCAACACACGAGGCGATGGAAGGTTGCCCATTAATTGTCTCGAAACCTTTGGTTTTGTTCTGAAGCATGAAGCATGATGGATTCGATGACGTATTGTGTTTTTGGCATTTATTAACCAGTATTTAGTTCTCAGAGTATTGAGAATGAGTTGAACTCCTACATGAAGGGTGTATTGGTGTATGTAATCTATTATTAATTTAGATATGAAATGATGACTAGGCAAAATTATCGGATGCTTCTGCTTTTAGGTTAAAGTGGAATTTGCCAGTCTTCCACCTACTCGGAGCATGCGATTTGAGTCCAAAAATGGATTTAAGCTTAGTAACTGTCTTTTCTTTGAAATAGTCTGGTTGTTTGACAAGGCCTGGATTTCCTTTGGAAATGATATGTCTTGTACTAAGGCAATGATTCTGTTCTCTGCTTCCAGTAGTTCTGGAACTGAAATGTGATTTTTGTTTTGATTCTCCGATTTGGTTCTGCAATTGGTAATGAAGTGTCGGCAGTATGCGATGATTCGTAATAGCTTTGGAAACGACGAATACTTATGTAGCCAATCCAGACTCTCGCTTCTGCACATTAAATTTTTAACCTTGCGGGTTTCTAGGTTAAGATTTTTACTTGTTTTTGTTTGCACTGGCCAGTTTGTGGACTCTTGTTGCAGCCATTCTGGTCCCTTCCACCATAGTTGACAGTTGCGTAATTCGTCTGGATATAGTCCACGAGACGCGTGGTGTGCTGGATTATCTCTTGATGGAATGAACTTCCAGATTGTACCAGGTGTGTTCTCTTGGACCTCAGAGACTCCATTGGCAACGAATGTTTTCCAACGTGATGGCTGCGATGATATCCATGCTAACGTGATTTCTGAATCCGTCCATACAAATGTCTGAACATTTTGCAGCTTCATGTCGTTTCGAACCTGTTTCAATAGTCTGGACAAGAGTACGGCTCCGCATAGTTCAAGCCTTGAAAGCGAAATTATTTTTGTTGGAGCGACTCTTGTTTTAGCTGTGAGTAAATGTGTTGCTGACAAACTGTTTTTTTCTATTATGCGTATGTATATGACTCCAGCATATGCTCGAATAGACGCATCGCAGAAACCATGAATTTCAATGGTTTTAAGTGCTGCAGTGAAATGTATCCATCTAGGAATTTTAATCAGATCGATTAGATGTAACTTTGCCTTAAATTTGGTCCATTCGTTTTGCAATTGAACTGGTAGTGGCTCATCCCAGGAATGTCCAGCTAGCCATAGTGTTTGTATGAAAATTTTGGCGATGATTATGTATGGTGATAACCATCCAAGTGGATCATATAATGATGCCATTTCAGACAGAATACTTCTTTTCGTAAATTGTGCTTTGGTGTTAATTTTTGTGGTAAAACTGAATTGATCAGTTTTTGGATTCCATTGAAGACCTAGTGTTTATATGGTGTCTATTTCTGACAATTTGAGCAGCGGTTTTATTTCGATGTGTGTAATGGGGATATTTTCTAATAACTTAGAATGGTTCGCTGTCAATTTCCGTAAGTTGAAGCCCCCTTTTTTAAGCATATTGATGAGTCCATTTTGTAGTTTGAGACCTTCGGTGAGACTATGTGCTCCTGTTAACAAATCGTCCACATAAAAATCGGATTGGAGGCTCTGTGCGGCGAGTGGAAAATTTTCTTGTTCGTCTTTTGCCAATTGATGTAACGTGCGAATGGCCAAATAGGGAGCTGCAGCCATTCCGAAGGTTACCGTTGTTAGTCGGTAATCTTGTATTGGTTCCTTTGAGTTGGCTCTCCATAGAACTCGCTGGAATTCTTGGTGTTCTGGATGGATTCGTATTAGCCGGTACATTTTCTCTATATCGGCTGTAAATGCGAATTTGAACATGCGCCATTTAAGGATTATTGCCCATAACGTTGATTGAATAGTTGGGCCGACTAACATTTGCCCATTTAACGATTTACCATTAGCTGATTTAGTTGACGCGTTGAACACTACTCTTAATTTGGTGGTCGAACTCTCCTTCGTTACAGCATGGTGAGGGAGATAGTAGTGTTTTACTGGCTGTAGCGAGCCTTTCTCTCCCTTCAATTGTTGTGCTGGGATTTGCTCCATATGACCAAGTTGCAAGTATTCGTTTAGACACTATTTATACTGCCTGTGCAGCTCTGGATTTGTGGTAAAACGTTTCTACAACTGCAAGAGTTGTCTTAATGCAATATGTCTTGTTTCTCCAAGCTCTGGCCATTGTGGCTTCTGAAATGGTAATTGCACTTCATATTGGCCATTTCCCAAACGTTTTGTGTGGTTTTATAGATTTTTTCACATAAGTCGTTGTCTGGGTGTGTAATGCTTCTTGGGACGTCTTCTAATTCCCAGAATTTCTGAACTTGTTGATCCAGAAGCTGGTGTTTGGTAATTCGGACACTGAAGCTATTGGTCTTGTTTACGTAAGGTCTTTCATTTATTCTTCCCATCAGTATCCATCCTAGAACGGTGTTCTGAGCTGTTGGAGTTCCCATGGTTCCTTTGATTATTCCATCTTCTATTATCTGAGCATATATGTCAGCTCATAGTAATAGATCGATGGTGCCGGGATTATTGAACTGTGGGTCTGCCATTTTTAAGTTATGCAGATAACGTAAGTGACTAATGTCTATTTGTTCTGTTGGAACCAGGTCAGTTATTTTCTTGAGGACTAGTGCGTTTCCATCGATCTCAAGCGTTGTATGCAGCGACTTTATTTTGAATGCTGCTTGTGCTGATACATTTGCTGTTTGAGTTCTTCCTAAACCAGTTACTTCTACGCTAGTTGGTGTCTTTTTTAGTTTTAAGCGTTTGCTTGCAGCTTCGGTTATAAATGACACTTGTGACCCTGAATCGATTAATGCTCTTAAAGTGTGTGTTTAGACTTCAATTACATAGATATAGTAACTAGAATATGAATATAAGATAATAAATATACCTACCCACATACATATAAAAAATATAAATTCATATTTCATTTTTTCCATTCTCACCGAATGGGAATCTCACGCAAATTATGCTGAGTATGCACATGTGCCCGTCACCACCAGACGAAATACGATATGCACATTTGTGTCGTATTATGAAAGCATGCATGGGAATCCGAATTTGTGTGAAATTCTCATTCTTATAATTTGCAAAAGAAAGAAACTAGCTTAGTAAACATTTTTTGAGTATTATAAATTAAGTTTATGAAAATATAATTTTTAGTCTGGTTTCAATCATCAAATAAGAAGTTTTATTTACAATTCTACGTAGTATCTATTTGGAGTTGGCGTTGCGGTACAAGCACCGTTAGCATAGCATATTGTTAAAATCAAGGTACAAGCACCTTGATTAAGCAGCACGAGATTTGACGTAGAATTCGTTATATTCTTTGGCGTTGCGGTACAAGCACCGTTAACGCAGCCATTAGATCAAGGTACAAGCACCTTGATCCAGTAGAATAAAAGAATTCTATACATATTTTGGTGACACCGACGTGATACAGGTTTACGGCTTGTGACGCATATTAGAAGTAGCAATCATGGAGAAACTCGCAAAACAGCAGAAGGCGACGGGATCAGAAATTGAAAGAGCAATAGACAACTACATTAAGGACGGCAGGAGGCACCGTCAGTACTGCAAAGAAAGAATTCGTGAACTAGATGAATTGTGGAATACATTTGAAGAAGCACCTTGATCCAGTAGAATAAAAGAATTCTATACAGTGTGGGTTTTTCCTGTCGTGCTGTCTGCTTGTATTAGGGCTGTAGACAGCAGAGATTTGGTGGTATTTTCCGAAAAAAAAATTTCTGATACTGGTTCAATACGGCCAGTGGATTTGTCAAGCTTAAACTCGGCTTGATTTGTCTGGTGTGTTGCAGTTTCCTTGTTGCTAATTTGTTCCATGTGTAGAAGTGTATTGTGTTTTTTATGACACTGTTGGCAAGTTCTCTGACTTGGACATTTTGTAAGACTATGTCCAGTAGCAAGACAGTTTTTGCACAAATTGTTTTGTGATGCAAATTTTAGCCTCTCGCTGATGGAGAACTGCTTAAAAAATGGGCAATGGAACAATGTGTGGTTTGGTTTGCATCTGATGCAAATACGTGGTTTATTTAGAAATGTAGATGCGTTTCTGAGATTTGCCTTTTGGTTAGGTCGTATTTCTAGAATTCGCCGTCGTGAATCTAGAATGTGTGTGTTTTCCAGCACTTTTGAAATTGTGCATTCTTGGACTCCTTCTAATGTTCGGAAGCGAGATTCCAAGAATTTTGTTAGTTCTTTGTATGTGGGAAATGTAGTTTTATTTCCCTGAGTTTGTTCCCATTGATAGTGCGTCTCGGCTGGGAATTTTTGTACTATTATGTGTACCAGAATTGCATCCCAATTTTCTGTCGATATTTCGAGAGCCTGTAGTTCATGCAGGCTTTCGTCAGTTTAGGTAAACAGATTTCTTAATTCTTGCGCAGACTCTGTTTTAATGCTTGGTTGGTTGAGGAGGGTTTTTGGGTGTGCGTTGACGACCACTCGCTTGTTGTCATAACGCTGTGTTAATACCTCCCAAGCCTTTTGATAGCTTGTTTCTGTTAAGTCAAATTGACGGATCAGTTTATCTGCTTCTCCTGTTAAGCAGGTTTTCAGATAATGGAGCTTTTGAACTCTGGAAAGTTGTGGATTTAAGTGAATTAATGACTTAAATAAGTCATGGAAAGCTCTCCAATTTTTGTAGGTACCATCGAACGTGGGAATGTTGATGGTGGGTAACTTGACCTCAGCTTTTGGTATATTGACTGTGCTTGTATCTTGCACAAGGTTTGGATTTGGGGGAGTTGCGGGAAAGAGCGCTTTCTGCTCTTCTTGCAGATTTGATAATAGCTCGATGTACTCTTCAATAGCCGTTTCATAGATAGTACTAGAGCTGTATTTTTCTGCTTGTTCATCATCGGATTGACAAATGAGTGTATTTGTTTGGACAAATTGTGCCCAAATTGCATTTACTGTATCAATGCGTGTTTTGTATTAGCTTTCAGTTCTTCTACTACTGCCAGCCTTTTTGTGATTTGCGGTGGCTTTCTCGAGTTGAGTTTTTAAGGCTCCTTGTGATTTTATTAATTTCTTGACATCTGCCATATTTCTGTTTCAGTATATCCGGATTTGAAGGACCAATGTAGTAGCCTATGCAGAGACTAATCATAAAAAAGTAGAGCGGTGCCGGTTTGGATGGGATATACTGAAATTCAGGGTATCTATGGCAGAAATAACAAGAATTTTTTTTATCCTTTCACAGGCCTTATTTATTGAAAATAATAATACAAAAAATTTCAACTCAAATAATAAAACTATAAAAAAAATGAAAAAAAACAAGTAAAAAAAACAATTTATCAAAAAAATGCAAAGAGATTCAAAGAGAAAGACAAAAAATGATGAAGCAATTCAGCAGTAAATAATTCTTGTGGGCGCTGCAACTACTTAATATATTAAAGTTTATGTAGCGTGTAGCACTACAATGAAGCGTGTGGTAAAGTGCGTAAAAACCGGTTCGCAGTTGGTGAAGGCAATTGCTGCAGCACAAGCAGATGGGGTGATTACGCAACCCCTTATTCTGAAAAAAAAATAAAATAGACTTAATTAGTTTTCTACTAATTATATGTTATTTTATCAGTGTGGGTTCAAAACTGCCGTTTTTTAAATAACCGTAGTCAAATACCTCCCAGTCTTTCCTGAAAAAAAGCTGAAAAAAATAAGGAGTTTATTTTATGTTGGGCGCAATACTGCCCTAATCCCAGACTTATATCAATTCAATACTATTGATCCGTCTGGATTGGATTCTCAAATCAGAATGCCAAGTGCTTGGAGCAGCGCGCTTTATATACGCTTCGAAAGCATTTTGTTAAATGGGCTTCATCAGTTTTCATTATGAATGAGCGTTGTGGTGTAGTATGGTGAGTAGAGACAGCTGTATTCTGTCTTCTCACTTCACCATTCCGTGCTGATGTTGTCGTTGTATGGTTTGATGTCACTGTCATCTGAGCTGCTGGTAGCAGTGCATCAGATAAGTATTTGTAATTTATATATAAAATATATTTTGCTTTGTGGTTTTTTTGTTCATTTTCATGTTCCAACGATTGTAGGGACAATTCTTGTGTAGCTGGGGAGACGGATTCTGCTACAGGTTATTAATTTGTGTTCTTTTAAATTATTTTTGTTATTTTTATAGGCTCGGGGACCGAACAGGATACTTTAACAAAAAGGTATCAAAACCAACGAGTCCAAGTCTTCACGCAACTCAAAATGCTATTTAACCAAACGCAGATAAAGCAAGAGTCAGACAAGGCTATAAGAAACTTGCTAGACAAAACGCAAGAGTGTTTACACGAGCTAAATGCATTGGGCGTTCCAACAGATGACTGGGACCCTGTTATCTTGTACCTAATAACGCAAAGACTTCCAGATGAGTCCCGAAGTTTATGGGAAAAAGAAATCTCCAAAACCACAACATTACCACCTACGCTTCAATTATTTGAATTCTTAGAGTCCAGATACAGGACTTTAGAAGCTTTGGTGGGAACGGCAAACAATAAAAATCCTAAAACAATCAACAAAACCACTAATTATCACATCAAGGAGCAACAAGGTTGCTTGATGTGTAGATGAAACCACACATTGCAACAATGCAAAGGGTTCCAGCATTTAACCACTCAAGTTAAACGTACATTTCTATCAGAACACAAAATTTGTTTCAAATGCTTGAAACAACATTTGTATGGCAAATGTCCACACACGAACTGCAAGATGTGCAAGGATGTTCGCTTTATATATAAGTGCAAACTATTTCAGAACCTCGCTACCAAAGAGCGGAGGAAATATGTGGCAAACCAGAAACTATGTTTCAATTGCTTAAGCCCTCACGACAGGGATGCATGTCCTAGCGAAAGGACTTGTTTTAAATATGGAAAAAGACACAATACACTTTTACACGAAGACACACCGGTGTCAGAAACTATAAACAAAGCGGTTAATCAAGCCACAAGTTCTACGACAAATTGTCATTATAATAGGCAATCGCCACAAGCATTGCTAGCAACAGCAATGGTGATTGTAGAAGTTGACAATGGTAGAACACTCATCCTACGGGCATTAATTGATTTAGGGTCGCAAAGCTCATTCATCGCAGAGGCGTCCTATCAGTTATTACACACTAGAGCCATTCCAACGTCCTTGCAGATTACTGGTTTGGGCTCATCTAAAGTAGCAAGATCATCAAAGGAAATTGAATTTACGCTTAAATCGCAACACGATCAAAGCTTCAATTTGCCAATGCGCGCATATGTAATAAAACGCATAACTAATATTTCGGCTCCAGAGAGATGTAAGGATATAAAGCTAGATTGCTTAAATGGCCTGCAGCTAGCAGACCATAATTTCTTACAATCTAGTAAGATCGATCTCTTGATAGGCGTGAACGCTTACGCCAGGATCATAAATAAAGGAATTCGTCATATATCTAACACAGGACTTGTTGCACAACAGACAAGGTTAGGATGGATTCTCTTCGGCGAAACACCGTCAAACGATACACTGAAAAATCAAGAAGCCTCATCAACGTTTTCTACCTTCGCGAGCAGTGAAGCGATGGACGCTAGGTTAGATACTATGGTACGTAAATTTTGGGAAGATGAGGAATTGATTCCGAAGCGCAACTTGACTAAAGAGAAGAATGAGTGTGAGCTGTTTTACACGCAAACTCATACACGACTAGAAGATGGTAGATATCAACTGAGACTACCATTTAAAAACGAAGGGAGTCCCCAACTAGGGGAATCCAGAAACATGGCATTAAACAGGTTCTTCCAAATTGAGAAGAAGTGTGAAAGAGATCCTGAATTGAAAACACTTTATACGCAATGTATGAACGAATATGAAGAATTAGGTCATATGGTACCAGTAAGGAAGACGAATGAAAGGAATGTCGTCCAGGGTATTTACCTGCGGTATTACCTCCCTCATCACGCCGTCATTAAAGAAAGTTCCACTACCAAACTGAGGGTAGTATTTGACGCATCAGGAAAAACGTCTAATGAAAGGAGCTTAAACGAACAAATGATGACTGGTCCAGCACTTCAACCGAAGCTATTTTCTACACTCATGAAATGGCGAAAGCATAAATACGCTCTAAATGCCGATATAGAGAAAATGTATCTCATGATACGGATACATCCAGACGATCAACGATATCAAACAATTTTCTGGAGAGATACAAAGACTGCACCACTTAAAGAATACGAGCTGGTGACAGTCACATTTGGCACCACCGCAGCCGCTTATTTGGCTATAAAAACCATACAACAATTAGCGATCGATGATAATAAAAAGTTTCCAGTAGCATCAAAAACAGTGCTGGAAGATTTATATGTTGATGATGTCCTAACAGGAGCAGACACAATATTCCAGGCACTAAAACTACAACTGGAACTCATCGCATTGTTCAAAGGGGGTGGTTTCAATTTGCGGAAATGGGCCGCAAACCACACAAGTCTATTGGAAAATATTCCACCAGATGATAGAGAAATCGAGCTACCTCTTATATTTGAGGAGGGAAACGAAATCAAGGCATTAGGTATACAATGGCATCCAGCAGCAGATCAATTTTCATTTGCATTCAAAGCAGATAATTTCCAAGATACTACTAGGACTAAACGTAAAATTCTATCAGAAGTGGCTAAGCTTTTCGATCCGCTAGGATGGATAGCGCCTTGCATAGTTCTTGCGAAAATTTTAATCCAAAAAATGTGGATCAGTGGATGCTCCTGCGATGAGAATGTTCGAATAAATATCGCAAATGAGTGGACGAAGTTCAAGGCCGAAATGCATCATTTCAATGAAATTAAAATTCCACGATGGGTCAACGTACACCCAGAAATGATCAATTGTCAGATACATGGCTTTTGTGATGCTTCCACTCAAGCAGTTGCAGCTATCGTATACCTTCGAGTGACACATACTGATGGTAAGATATACACCAATTTGGTTATATCTAAAACACGGGTTGCTTCAATCAAACCTGTTTGAATACCGAGATTGGAGTTGTGTGGAGCAGTCCTATTAAGTAAACTGATTACACAAGTTAAGTCGGACATGCAACTATGTGATGTCAAAGCGGTCTCCTGGTCTGATTCCAAGATAGTACTTGCTTGGATCAAAGGCCACCCTAACAAATGGCGAACATACGTAGCAAACAGAGTAGTGGAGATCCAAGAAAATTCAAAGATCAATGTCTGGAGGTATAATCTGGCAGACACAGCTTCTCGGGGCATTATGCCATCGTCAATAGTTCACAACAACAGTTCGTGGAATGGCCCATCCTGGCTATCACAAGCTGAAGAACTCTGGCCAACATCCAATGACGTCTGCGAAACAGATTTGGAAATTAAATCATCCCAAGTATTGCTCACCACGCAGCAAGAAGATGAATTCATACTACTGAGAAAATATTCATCCTTCGACAAATTATTACGCATCACGGCGTATTGTCGCCGATTTCTCAATAACAGAGGTTCCGAGAATTAAAGGAGGCCACAACAGCAATCATTCACTGTCTACAAAAACAAATTTTTCAACCAGAATACTGCCTACTGCTAGCCGGGAAACCAATAACGAAAAAAAGTATTCTCGTAAGGCTTAATCCTTTCATCGACAAGGAAGGAGTACTTCGAGTAGGGGGAAGGTTAGCACATTCAAACCTTCCATATGATACAAAACACTCCATCATTTTGCCCAGTAAGCATCATATAACAGACATTATAATTCTGAAATATCATATGACAACGTTGCACGGTGGTGCTCAACTAGTTTTAAATACATTACGCACAAAATACTGGATCATAAACGGTGCGTCCACCGTTAAGGCAAAAATCTTTCAATGTGTCACTTGCGCAAGACATCGACACCACAATCAAACACAGATTATGGGAAACTTGCCTATCCAGCGAGTAACTCAAGCTCGACCATTTGAAAATACTGGACTTGATTACGCAGGTCCAATAGACTTAAAAATGTCAAAACACAGAGGAGCTAAAATCTACAAGGGATATATTTGTCTTTTTGTCTGCATGGCAACTAAGGCGATCCACATCGAAGCTGTCTCAGATTTGACATCCGAAGCATTTCTTGCTGCCTTTAGAAGGTTTACCAGTCGAAGAGCTCTATGCACGAACTTATACTCTGATAATGGGACAACATTCATAAGGGCCGACAGAAATTTGAAACGAAATTTAATCCAGGCCATTAGAGAAGCAAATGAACTTGACGGCTTGCATAACAGCTAGTGAGGGCGTTAATTGGCATTTTAAACCCCCACTAGCTCCACACTTTGGAGGCCTTTGGGAAGCCGGAGTAAAGAGCGTTAAACACCATTTAAAAAGAACGTTAGGCCAAAGAGTGTTAACCTTTGAAGAGCTCAGCACTTTATTAACACAAATCGAAGCAGTGTTGAACTCACGACCATTGAGTAGTTTATAAAATGATCCGACAAATCTCGACGCCCTCACCCCAGGACATCTTCTAATCGGCAAGGAAATAACAACACCTGGAGAAGCGCATCTTATTGACGAAAATGTACATGCGCAGATGAAACAAACGTTTTGGAAAAGATGGTCTCATGAATATTTGTCCCAATTACAGCAACGGCAAAGGTGGACTAAGAATACAGAAGACATAAAAGAAGGCCAGGTAGTTTTATAAAAGGAAGAACGGCTTCCACTTGGGAAATGGGCTTTAGGTATAATTGAGAAAACTCATCCTGGAGACGATGGAAAAACAAGAGTCGTTTCAATAAGAACCCAAACATCTTCCCTCCGAGGACCTATAAATAAAATCGCTTCCTTGCCCGTTTAACTATCCAATAATCCCACATAAATATCGCCTTGTTAATTGGACAAGGCACCCCTTGTAGTAGAATAATTTGTCGGTATTAAACTATTAATCAATTTTTTTTCCAAACATCTAGAATCGCAATTAAAATGGATGACGTCCTGGAGATCACCACCAGTAAAGCTGATTTGGTGACGCCACCCGGTTCTCCCAAGGCTCCCCAATCGCTGTCAACGCCACGTTTTTTGGCGTACCTGCTGAGGGATATTCCAAACATATCGCCCATAATCACACCAGACAGAAGTTTATTTACTGCCCCTAGGAAGGTGGATTCTGGAGACCCCAAAGCAGGAAACCAGTATTCGGTACAGTGCTCGCCAATTACACCAGTGCCATCAACTGAGGTCACGACCCCAGGACCTCCAAAGGTATAGAGTTCAGCCGCTGAAATAAAACCGGTAGCATCCACGTCCGATTTTATTTCGGAAAAGTTGAGATCAACCCCTCCGACGCGGTTAGAAGAAAAAGGGTATGATCTGACAACCACAGAAGGGAAGCAGTTCCAGGTCTCATATCATCAAATGAAATCGATTCCTTGGGATGCCATTCGAAGTGGGAAGCGTAAGAGGTACACGGTATTTTTGGGACCTAATAGTAAATTCCGCTTACGTATTCGAAAGAATAAGATCATTTGGTCCAACTATCACAGCCAATGATATCTTACGAAATATGATATATTGGAAATAACAAAAAAAAATATATATAAAAGGTCCATGTTTTTCCTTATTATCTTGATGTGTATACATCAACGGGGTCGGAGTATGTTGCAGCGTTCACCTGCACACCAAAGGTGCAAAACAAATTAAAACTACAAACCGAAAATTGGAAACACACCTAAATAAGCGAATGCTCAACAGCATTAATAATGGTGGTGTGCGACTCAACTGATCACGAGTGTGATACATATGACTCACAGATGACGTGAGTATCATATAAATTCGATAATTCCGCTAACGCCCGCAAGTTTTAATTTGGCGCAGGGGCACCAAGCTTAATGTCGGATTGATTTTGCGTGGTGGGGGAACTATCATAAAACTAGCATCACGAGCATGCTCAAGCTCAAATAGGTTTATGCCGATCTAAGTGGAGTTTGCCACAAGTGGAATTTGCCAAAGTGTTTTTTGTTAAAGTGGAATTTGCCACACATTTGGAATTTGCCAAAGTTTTTTTTGTTAAAGTGGAATTAGGCACAAATTGAATTGGTATGTACAATTTTAATAATTTTCTTCCTTTTTTTATTGCATAGGTACCTATCCAGTAGAATAAATTGAACTGAGATTCTCGTGGAAGCGGAATTAGCAGAAATTCAGAGTTTGCGATTTGCCAATCTCTCATAGGGTTAGCTTTACCAATGACTAATGGGATTTACCAGAGGTCTTTTAGTTAGAATTTTTTCTGAGTGAAGTGCGATAACCTGGATTTTGACTCTGCATAGCCGCTGGACTGGAACCTAGTGTTGCAATTAAGGACGGACACGGATAAAATTTGTATTTAACGTTTTAGTCTAAAGTGAATTCAAATAAATTGAGTGTGCTAAGAGTTGATTGTTTAACTTAATAAAGAGAATTTATCTCATGTTATATTTGAATTAGACATTTTTAAGAATAGCTAGTTATTTGATACAAAATTGAAACCGAATAAAAATAAACTTTGAACTTGCAAGTATATCGGCATTTTTAAATTTTATACAATAGAATCAGCCCTGTCCCTAATTCGGAAGGTTAGTGACGACCAAAGGCGTTGCCACAACAGCTAATCTTCTGAGCAAGTGTAGCGTACAATTGCCGTTACACACTACTATTAAGTAAATATCACTTTTAATTAGTTATTTACCACAAAATCGCTAAATCAAACCAGAACTTTCTTTTCATGAAATCAGAAATGTCAGAAATCAAGCAGAACATTGTCAAATAATGCACAGCTCTCTTGTCATTTATCCCCCGCTAAACGGGTCTGACTGTCATTTAATTACTTAAACACGTACACTGTATTCGCACGATATCCCGCTTCCTTATTAGTTATTTATTCAATGATCTGTAGTTAGGAACATTCAACATTGTATTTCCGTCTGTTCACCTCTCAAGTATATTAGTAAGTGCCCAGTGTCAGTTCCGTAGAAAAAGTAGAGCCACAAAATTAAAAAGCATCGATTGAAATTACATTGCATATATAGGCTGGTATTGTCTTAACGAAAACGAGCAAGGAAACCCATATTGTCCCTCCAGTGGCACCTGTACATAACCAAACGCAGCCTCACAAATATTGGAGACAGAAATAGATCTGGGTTTACCCCGTTTATCGGGAAAATTATGCATTGAAATGCATGAGAATCGGCTACGCGAACAAAGAGAATCCTTATATCTTTCCAGCCTCAGCTATCCCTGAAAATAGAACTCAGGTAAAACTCAAATAAAAGGCTGTAAAAAGTTCTACGTGACAAGTATATAACGAAAAAAGAAAGAAAAAAGAAGCAACGACACCGCCAATAATGTTGCATACATCCGGACAGTGTTCTTAGCAAACCGTCATCGTACTATGCAATTGTATTGCAACGGACAGAGCGGCGATTTATCGTAGCCATTATTTATGATGAAGACAACGTGACAGGACCTTGTGTATTAGCCGTAGTGGTTATGGCTAAGTAAAAAAGACAGATCCCTAGTCATATAAAGAGAGCAATCAAAGATCACAAGCATCTACAGTAGGGTTCGACAAATAGAATGCCGTCATCAATGAAACGCTCCCGGTAAAGCCTAGTACCAAAAATAACATAACGTAAAGATATCGAATGACCATGCTTGGGTTGTACCCAGAAAAATGCTTTCTGGGATTTGTTAGCAAAACCCGTGTGACCCCTTCTCAGACATTAACAACGCCACTGCACATATCGCTCTCGGTTTTCAATTTCTCTGAGAATATTACTTTATTCTCTTTACAATATCTTGAGATAAGAAAAAATGCATTACTTGTATTGTTTCGCAGCCCCCGGAATATAATACAAGCCATGAAGTCGCCGAAGATACCGACACATTAAAAGGCCTTAACGGGCCCGGCTACTGCCATGCATGTCAGATATGATTTTCGTGTATATAATATATATATATATAATATATGTATGAAGTATGGGTGAAAGAAGTATAGTATACACATGTATGTATTTATATTTCAAACGAGCATGTACAAAAGAAAATTTGTTGGAAATTAGAATTATTGGATTAGGTAGACAATATGCATAATCAAGATTTGAATAAGACCTTGAATGGTCGCACATGTATGGAACATCGGGTCACAAAAGTAATTGTATGGCATTAGATTTAATCACGCGATTGAGGATCAAAAAATTTATAGCAGAATTCATGACTAATTATGACTGTCCTTGCCAATAGAACGTCTCAGGGCAAAATTATTAATTGTTATTTTTCGGTTTTTAGATAAAAAATAATAATTATTTTTAATTTTTATTTTTTACATCGAGGATAATTACGAGTATTTTTCATTTTGATTTTTTTTGGTCCAAAATAAAATAATAATTATTATCTTCGGATATGAATTGAATATATTAAAAAAAAATTAAAAAAATATCTTTTATAAATAATTTGCACTAAAAAGTAAACCATTAATTTTTTTTTCAGTGATATAAAGAAGAAAAGTTTCATTGCAAAATAAGAAATTACAACCCAGATTAAATTTTAAAAGTTTGTTATATTATTTTTGCTAGTACGCTATTCAAGCGAAAATTTCGCCTGTATTATGGGCATATAATTCTACAGGGAAAAAAGTTGTGGAGAAAATGTAAAATCGCAAATTAAATAACATTAAACTGACTGAAGTAATACACGTATAATCACAAATTACATATGTATATGTGCCAAAGCGCTAAACATCAAAGGGTATATCTGTCAGCCTTTCCGTGCGAAATATATGTCTGGACATATAAATCGCTACGGAAAAATGTCTCCACTTCATATTAGCGCCATCTGCATTCCATGATCTAAACATTGATTTTTTCTTTCTCCACCCAACGTATAGCATTTAGGTGGCGGAACTCCTGAAGTCCAAGTCAACGCTTGATAATACTACAGCCCGAAGAATAGTTGATTGAAGCTCTTACTACTACGACAATGTAGCAGTGTTTATAGTGGTTATTATTACCCTCTCTAGAAGATGTATGACAATCTCCACAGATCACTATAAGCGTACACAACCAATTAAAAACTTAAATTATCAAAGTACGGCAACATTTTTCCTTATACTACCTTCTTGTATACATATACAGGTTGTTTCCGCCTAGGACGTCAATAGAGCAGGAGGTGATAGTACTCACCTAGACAAAAAAAAGGTAGGGCGGGGGCTGGGGATGGGCATTACAATCGCTTAGGAGTTACAGGGTGATTAAGATAAAAAGCTAGTTTTAAACAAAGCACCCTGTATTTTAAAAGGTACAGGGAGTTTGGTCACAGTTAAGACCTCCTTGTATGCAGAACTTCATGGCCTTTTCAACGATTTCTCAATCAGCCCCGTAGCCCTCTCCCCTACGGAGTTATGGTTGCCATTCAAGTCTTTTTTCTAGGTGAGTACTATCACCCC
Organism: Dioctria linearis; assembly: GCA_963930735.1. NCBI lineage: Eukaryota > Metazoa > Arthropoda > Insecta > Diptera > Asilidae > Dioctria > Dioctria linearis. The sequence goes on along the minus strand of OZ005742.1, from coordinate 166,245,655 downwards.
CTGCTCTATTGACCTCCTAGGCGGAAACACCCTGTATATATTGCCAAAGTTATAAGCGTATTTACTTGGGCCCTTGGCCATGACGTTATATTCTTATAGTATTGGATATAAATCCCAAGATAAAAAATGCGCACCGTATTAGTTCAGGAGTTTGAGATTATCAGCTCGTTGTGCCAAAGCAATAGATTGGATAGGTCCAATCTTGTCTTTTTTCTTTGTACAAGTATCGTTTCGCTAGAACCAGTATTCGTATGGATTAACATGTATAAATCTGCAATCAATCCAGTGTCTTCGCAAAAAGCATTGACCTATTGTCATCAAATAATTGTTTATGCTATAAATAAGGAAAGAATGCACAACTCTGCTGATTCGTTCTGATCGCAGAATTGGGTCACGAAAGTGACAGAAGTTGTAGGTAAGTGCGCTCGAGAACCACGAAGGTTTGGCGAGTTTGATTTTGTATTTTGAACGGTTAAAATGGTGATCGGGTTTCGGCTTTGAAGAATAATTTAATGATAACGAAGTTTAAATAGAAAAAGAGAAATTTAAAATAAAAACAGTGTTTAAATTAATAAAGAGGACATGTGTTGTAATTATCTGACCCGTGTAGATAAGTTTCCCTAAATTATTTGGTGCACCCGGTAGGATCTAACGTTTTTTGTTAGATCGAGAGTTCGAGAGATCGATAATAATATCGTGTGTTGTAACTTATTTCGCAGGCTCTTAAATTTAAAAGTGACACAAAGAATTTTTAAAAGTACAAAAAGTGTCTTAAAATGATTAGGAATATTCCTAAGTATAAGAAAAAATATAAACTAAAAGGGAATAATAATGCATAACTGGCGACAGGTGAAGAACAATCATCTATCAAAGCAAAAGAAAAAGAAAATAATAAAAAAAGCAACAGAAGTGTATAGAAGATTAATGAACAACTTTAGTCTCCAGAAAAGGCGAAAAGACTTTGTAATGTGTAAGCGAAATTAATTGAAATTTATTATTATTTTTAATAGCTTAGCACAAATAAACAAAAATAATAGAGTGATTAACAACGCAATGAATTGCACTAAGCAAAAATATTTCAATAAAATCTTTTTAATTAATTAATTAAACTAAATTTGCAAAACTTGACAAAAAATTTCATAGAGATGAAAATTTTGCATTTAATTTGTTCTTTTTAGGGTTCCGTACCCAAAGGGTACCAACGGGAACACTATTACTAAGACTTCTCTGTCCATCCGTCCGTCACTAGGTTGTATCTCATGAACCGTAATAGGTAAACAGTTGAAATTTTCACAGCCTGTATATTTCTACTGCCACTATAACAACAAATAATAAAAATAAAATAAAATTAAAAATTAAAGGGGGCCCCCATACAAGAAACGTGATTTTTCCCCGTTTTATTCTCATTCATTATTATTATCATAAGTAGGCATTCTTTTTTCAAATGACTGCATTATTATTATTTTTCAAATCACAGCATTATTTTTTCACATGACGCCTACTCTCATTTGAAAAAATAAATGAAAAGTACATAGTGTTAAATTTTGTAGGATGGTGCGGAACCCTTCGTGCGCGAGTACGACTCGCACCTGGCCGGTTATTTAACTGAACTTTTTTGTTTCCCCTAATAAAACAAAAATCACTTAATTTACACCAATCAGTATATTTTTGTTTTTCGTTTTATTTATAATATTTTGAAGTAGTTTTTTACTACAATTTCTATCACAATAATTAAATTTTAAATAGAAAATTAACATAAATTATATAACTTTATTATTAATCTTATTAAATTTTCGGTTTGATAACATAAAATTTCATATTACTTGCCAAACAAAAGCAGATAAACCCAAATACTTTTTCTCTTTTTTTTAAAGAGCTCTTACGAGCTGTTAGCTTTGTAATTTTTTCTAGAAAACTCTAGTCCTCTAATAATTACTATCTATACCGCATGCCTTCTTCGCTAACTAAAAAACGTCCCGCAAACGTGCAGTCTTTGTCTAACGTCCATGAGCCATAAAATGATGACTTTCATGTCCAGCTAGAGTAACTTTCTTTCGAAAACGTAAGGCCACCAAGAGTACATAGAAAAGACCAACCCTCACAAGAGAATAAAAAATATCGAAAATCTGGCACAACAAAATCCACAGGATATATCAAACCCACTGACTTATAACAATGGATTGGGCGTATTATCATTTTCCTATAGGATAGAATGGCATTAGTTTTATAGTTTTCTCTTTCGCGCTATGGCAGAGTTGGAGCTACCAACACAAAATATCGCTTATTGAACGTTTTCTTATGCTATTTGATATTTTTATGTTAGCTGCAGATGCAATCACCGCAGGAAGAATAAGGTAAATATAGTGTTTACTATGCTCCGTCTCTCTTGCCCATACGCAGTATTCAGGTAAAAATAACCTTTTGAAAATTAAAGTCGGAATGAGTTTAATTTCTTATAAGAGTGCTTATAAGCGATTAAAATATCATTTGAATACAAGAAAGATATCTTTTTAATTTAATTCGATGTTCGGGTGCGAAATTTCATCTGATTGGTTGAGTTTTACATGTTTTTATGTTTTAAAGGCTGCTCAAACTCTGATATACAGAAACACAATATTTTTTTCGCTCAGTCCATTGTTATAAGTCAGTGATCAAACCACATTACGAAATTTACTCACTGCCAATTAAGAAGTGGGCACAGTTTTACACGCAGTTGTTTCAATTCTGCACCCACACTTCTCCCAAATGAAGCAGCGAATTCACTGGAGAAAGTATTCAAGCTCGCCAGCCGTTTGGTCCCTACCTAACCAGAAGGTAATAGGAACCAGCGAACGAGCTTCACAGCTTTCTTGACTGCTGTAAGCAAGTCCAAAGGCGTTATAGTCAGAAGAAGAAAAAAATCTTGATTCCCTCTTGAACCCTAAGCTGCGCGATGAAGCTTATGACTTAGTTAGTCAAGTAAAAGTATCTAGATATTCACACGATAACGGAACTAGAACAGCTGCTACTCAATGCTTTTGCTCCAGTAAAATCAATAAACGATATTCTGGTCGAAACCGGAGTTCTAAGCCCTGTTATAAGGCAAGTTTTGATCACTCAAAGGGAAAGTTCACTTGACGAGTTGATTCAAATTGCAGAGAAAGTACAGAGAACTGAAGGCAGGCAAATTCATGGTAGACATATGCAAACAGGCTTCTTCGATCATACTTCCACTTTCAGTGAGAAACAAGTTGAACGACTAAAGATGATCGCAAATTATCAAGCTACACCAATTCATAAACTGCCCGAACAAAATCATCTCCACCCAGCCCTTCATATAATGCTCCATATGGTACAAACGGTGTGTTTTATCAATCAGACACTGACCAATATACACCAATCTCTCACCAATCATTGCCAGCTAACTATTCCCCAAATTCAATAAATTATAGCACACCTTCATATATATCTCCTTTTCCGAGACGAGATATTAAGCAATGTACTTTTTGTAATAAAATTAGACATACTATTGCAGAGTGCCGTAACAAGCGACACATACCTCATTGAACAAGGTATAAAGGCTATGGCCATATGTCATAGCCATGTTCAGTTTCTATAATGAATACTGATTCTCACATTCAATTAAGCAATGAACGTTTAAGCACACGTCTTAAGTGTGATTGGTGTGCCCGACTTTCCCATAAAACAGAAGAGTGTCGAGCAATTGGGAAACTAAACGGGGCTAGCCTAACCCACTAGTAGGCTATGCTTACTACCAAAGGGTGTAAAGGAAACGAAAAACAGACCTAATGTCTATCAGATGAATTTACTTTTAAGCCTAATTATAATAAAAATTGCATTATTGAGCAAAAATCAGTAAGCACAGAGAATGCGTCGCGAAAATCATCAAATGGCAAAAGTACTGAAGTCTTTAAATCCGTAGCTATACTGCAGCAATATAATTATATAGCCTTAATTGACCCGACGCGGAAGTTAGCTTGATCAAAAAAGATAGTTAAGCAACAAATACTGAAGTAGACATAAATAATATTCTTCGCCTTCAGGACCTCTATGGAGGATGTGATATAACTTTAGGGTCCTGCGTTGGTATTTTTGAAATAGAAAAAGGTATTGAGTGCGATTTTTATGTCTGCAATAACTCTCTTAATATACCTTTCGATGGAATACTAGGCCGTAATTTTCTGTGGTATAATACAAATATTCTTACTACAGAACGAGTATTAGAAATACCAGCAGATGACTGTAAACAAGAGATGTTATGCTTTGCGCAAGAAATCGCGCCAGGAATAATCACGGCCAATGGAATAGTGAAACCAAGATACGGAAAAATATAATTAAGTGTTATTAATACTCACGAAAGGGAAGTAGAACTGCCTACTTATCGCCCGAAATTGAAGTGCATAGATAAGTACGATATCTTTAAGTTGGAAAAGAGGCATCAGGAAACAAAATCGATTACTCCTGCTTGAAAACGAAATAAATGTACCTATATACACAACCGAGAAGAAATGCGGGTCATAAAGGTCAAGAATTCAATGATGTTTTCAATTTAAAAGGTGACCACTTACCTTATTCAAATGTAACAAAAAACCACTATTCCTCCGATACCTCTTATAAACCAGAGAACCAAACAAGCTACCAGAGGTTCATAAAAACGAAATTAATGAGCAAATTCGTGAGATGTTAGAAGATAAAATTTTTCTCCGAGTAATAGCCCATGGAACGCCGCACCATTACTATTAGTTCCAAAAAAACCACTGCCAAACGGGTTAAAGCGTTGGAGAATTGTAGTGGATTTCCGTAAACTCACTGAGAGCACTCTAGGCGATGCATTCCACTGCCAAGATTAGAGGACCTTTTGGACCAATTAGGAATTTCGCGCTATTTCTCAAGGTTGGACTCTGCAAGTGGATATCATCAAATTTTAATGGATCCATCCGACAGTGTAAAACTGCTGCTTATGGCCATTACGAATTCCTTCGAATGCCATTTCTCTTAAAAACTGCGCCTGCAACTTTCCAAAGAGCTATGTACCAAGTCTTAAAGAGATTACAAGTCTTGAAATATTTCCTTGGACGTCATATGACAACAGTTTAGACGATCACATTAAAACGTTCAGAGAAATATTTTGTAGGCTGAGGGAATATAATCTAAAACTACAGCCAAGCAAATGTCAATATCTTCAGAAAGAGGTGGTCTATCTGGGACATAAATGTTTCAATGAAGGCTGTGCTCCGGTTCCCGACAACGTGAAATGTGTATATATGTAACTTCCCACGACCCCATTCTATAAAACAGTTACAAAGCTTTCTTGGTATAGCTAATTATTATTATTATATATAATAGGTAGTTCATTCCTAATTTCTCTAAAATGGAAGAACCCCCCAAGAGACTTCTCCTTACCTAGCTTACCCAGTTTTCACAAAACCATTTATTGTAACTACAGACGCAAGTAATGAGGCTATAGGGGCAGTTTTATCCCAAAGAGCACCAGGAAATTATCGGACTTTCGCATTTGTTAGTAGAACTCTAAACAATACCGAAAGACGATACCCTACGATAGAGTAGTAGCACGGGCTGTAAGGAATTTCCGTTATTATTTGCTAGGTAGGAAATTTACAGTTTACACTGAACATCAACCCCTTATAGGAGTATTCAATGTTAAAGATCCTACCTCAAGATTAATACGTTTCCATCATACAGTACGTTTACATGAATATTTGAAGTATACTTAAAGTATGCTTGAAGTAATCAAAATATCATGAAAACGCTCATTCAATGCGTAAATTTCAACTTAAGAGTAGATAAGCTATGCCGGTTCCGGACCACTTTTTTAAGCCTCCAGGATTTCGCCACAGATGGCGCCACCGTCGCTAGGTGGTTTGAGTCCGTGCTAAATGTAGGTTTGTGCCTTGGTTGTATTGGTTTGTGTCTTGGATACAGCATTGCGCCTTGGATGCACCATTGTGTCTTGGGTGCACTATTGAGTCTCGACTAGCGGGATTAATCGGTACTACCGGGATGTATCATTTGATCTTGACTGCACCCTAGCGGCATTAGCCGGTAATACCAGCATGCTCCGGTACTACGGTTTTCTTGGATAGATATGTGGTGCGCCTAAATGTAGGCTTTTGGTTTTGAACTAATATTAGTATAATTAAAGTTGACGCTAGGAAATTTTTGTTCATGCCAATGGATTCTAGATGGTTGGGGTGGGGGTATTAGGGGGGACGAAATTTTCATCAGAAATCCTCTAGGCGCCATTTCTTGAGTAAGCTACCCTAGCGGTCTTAGCCGGAACTACCAGCATGCCTTGATTTTGCTGTTTTCTTTTATTAGCGGGAGAGTTCTAGATATCGGCATGACGTCATCATGGTTTTGCTGCACCTAAATAAGTTTTCTTAGCAGGGAAGTTGTAGATATCAGCATTATTCGAATTTCACAACATGACATCACCATGAACAGATTCTAGACGATGTCAGTGAGGGTTCTGGGGTATGTGTGTATTGAAAAGTCTTATGTTTTATAAACACTTGTTTTTATTTCCAATAAAATTTCTTATTATAAAAGTATTTCTTATAGCACATTGTCCAATATGAACTTGGCAAGATGGCGCATTTGTGTTAATCTCTATTAGTTTTCCACAGTTGTATTCATCTTCGACGTTGATAATGATTTCACCCTCTGCAACTATCTTCTGCACCCAATGAACTTTTTCAGCTCCCTTTACATATACGGTTTTGTTTCGAAGCAGTGGTTCAACTATAGTGTACAGCTTGTGATACGGTATGTAGCCATCATCCCAGCGGAATCCATGAAAATTGTGTTGAAGCCATTTTACTTGTCTCTTTTTTGCTGAAGTCAAATCTTTGTATCTGAACGGTGGTTGAAATATAAAGTGCTGCATCTGGTTTTCATTGTTTAAAATTGCCAGTTCTTTAGTGATGAATTCATTGAGATTTGTTTTGAATCCTTGGACGTCTACGATGACAGCCATCTTCTTAATTTAACTTTCTAACTTCACTTGTCAGCGGACTGTATTCCACTATTCGATCGTGTAGAAGCAGGCAAAATGCTGTTGTATTAGCCGGTATATTTTCAGATGTCTTGAATTCTAGCCTTATGTCAACAGGTCCAGTTTTTATTGTTTCATTTTGATGTGAGCAATCAATGACAGCGATCGGAGCATCGGTTTTGAACTTCTCCCATGTGAGGAACGGCTGATACTGATGACCATAGTATGATTGTGTAAACTTTATATACATCTCATACAGCAGTGTGTATCTATTCAAATCAAATTTCAAATTCAAATCATCATAGGGATATGATTCTGAGTTCAAATGAACTGTAACATCGGTGAGTTGACAGTGATCAAACTTGATTGCATCTTTGGTTTTATCGTTCCTTCGATCCGTTTGTAATGCTAATAAATCGAGCTTTCTCCAGTTGAGTGGAAGTCTTAACTGACCAGGTTTGATGCGTGGACTCCGGTAGTACTGGATACTCATATATGTCCCAGTATTTGTATCGGGCGACCTCTCCCGATAATTTTAAATAGTTGCAGCTTTTCATCATCGGATACTGTAACATGTGGAATACTCCATTGAAGTTTGGTAATTTCAATTTTCATCACATCAGTGGGTGATATAATGGCATTATCGTCTGTCCTGCTCCGGATCAATATGAGTTCATGTTTGGAATTTATCAGAATTTTCTTGTAATCTTCAGCGAATCCCAATAAATATTTCAGAGGTACACAATAGTTAAACAGTCCATTGGCTGGTATAACGGATGAATCTGGTGACCAGCTGCCGTTGAGTAGTATCCTGCTTACATTTGCATTTAGCGATATGTAGTTTTTTAATGTTGTCGCAATCCCAAGATTTCTTGTACGATCGATTTCCACTGCATTCAATTCATAGCGTATTTCCTCAAAAAGAAATGGTAGAGCGTTGTTAGCTAATTTTGCAGTTGCTGAAACGGTTCCATCCAGCTTTGTTAGAGATCCCTCAATGTAAAGAAAACTCCTGATGGGTAGAAGATTCAAGTGCTGATGTTGTACAGAGATACGGATTTCATCGCTGTTTTTAAATGATGTTAGAAATGGTGAATAGGAGTGATGTTCAAATTTAGTAACACTGTTATCAAAGCGAGCGTCTGGTGCAATATCTAGTATTCCTTTATTCATTGTTTCAACGTTAAGCCTATCGATTGTAAATATGCTGTATTTGCAGGTGTTAATGTAGGTCTTGATCGCTTCAAGGTTGTCCGCTGACTAATGATCTTGTCTGCTCCGAACTCGTATTTATCATTATTGTATATCAACATGCTGTGGCTTCAAATGTAACCTGATGGTTATAGTCTCTCCTCTGAAGTTGATTAAGTCACCGTCTTGGTCAAGGAGCTTCAATGTTAGAGAACTTATACGTTTGGTGTTCACAGGCAAATAGATTACATTTTTGGGTACCTCCACTATTTTATACCCAGGCCCCACGTTCGGTGAAAACTCGTGGAGAGTGTGTACTTGTGTGTTGTTGAAGAATGATCCTGATATAATATTACATTCGATGCGTATAGTATTTACTTTAATGATGTTGAGTGGCAACTCTGATGTATGCACTTTATTAGCAGATAAGTTTCTTTTACTGAATCCTAGCAGAGGAGCTATGGATCTCCGTTTTTCAAAATGTATTTCTTCAGTTGCCTTAACTTCACTCTTCAATGTATTATTGTTAGCCTTTATTGTAACCTTTATCCTTCTCCCTTCTTTATCCAAGCATCCTTGTACATATTTTGCTATATCATCAATCTCATAGGATCCAACAGGTATCTCAACAACCTCATTCCCTACATGAACCAGATTATTGCTTACATCAATATTTGGTATAGAGTTGTATGTTTGAAAATCAATTAATCCACAAACATAATCCGTTGCTAGCTCCAGCGGGGGAAAGTACTCAGCAGTGAGTAGAGATGAATATCCCCTGAGAGTAAGTGTTAATGACATGGCGGTTGACAATGAACTGTCACAATTTCAATATAGATACATTTATTTATAGATATTAATTAATGGCTATAACAATTATATAAAAACTATAATCATAAGTGACCGCAAATTACTGCATCATAGTTCTGATAAGAACTGTAGTTGTACGTAATATTACTACCCAAGTAGTTTATGAGGTCCTGTGGTGGTTGGAGATTGCCAAAGCTATCAAAGTATTCGATGTTGTAGCTTCCATCATGTCTTTTGGTTTTTTGATTTTTAAAATCTTACGTCCATTTCGTACTGCTTCTCGGAATGTGGGTTGGCGTTTATTTTTAGCCTTAAGACCCATACCTAGCTTAATTTTAGCCTTCATTGCGTTTGTTATAAGCCAGGCGTTGGCACGTTCACTCAAATTTGCATCCGTAGATTTTGCACGCTGCCAGGCTTTTTCAGCTAATATTTTATCAGCTATATGTCGATCACTTGTATCTTTATGTCGCGAGTTTGTTATATCGTGTTCCTTGCAGGCTGCATCCAGTGGATTAATGCCCGGATCTCCTCTCGCCAATCTTTGTTGTAACTTTGTTCCTGGTTCACAGTACGGGTATCCCGGTATATGTAATTCTACAGGTAATTTGTTGATGATTGAATTTAATAGTCCTCTGCCCCCTTTCAAAGATTTTCTGGAGCGTTTCGATTTGTGATCCGACATCTTATAAGGTTCCGATGATACTGTTGAAATGTAATATAATCACGTGTACTTATAAGAATCACGTTAGTCTTCAATGTGCGGTTCATTAAACAACAACAAGCTTTTCCTGTTCGAAATGCTGATGTAGCTGTGAAAAAGAAGCATGGTTCCCTATTGTCTAATAGTATAAGAAGCATCATTGTTGGACCATACAATTGTGGAAAAACTAATGTTGTGATAAGTTTGCTGGAACATCCCAATGGTTTGAGATATGAAAATATTTACATATATTCAAAATCTTTACATCAACCAAAGTATGAATACTTGAAGCGAGTGATGACTCACATATCAGGATTGGGGTATTATACATTCTCAAACAACTGCGACGTTCTACCACCAGAGGAAGCCGAATCACATTTAGTGTTTATTTTCGATGATGTAGCATGTGAAAAGCAAGATAATGTGCGATCTTATTTTTGCATGGGTCGCCACGAAGATATAGACAGCTTCTATCTCTGTCAAATATATACGCATATACCAAAGCACTTAATACGTGACAATGCTAATTTAATCATCTTATTCAAGCAAGATGACTTGAATTTGAAACATATCTATAATGATCATGTGAATACAGACATGAAGTTTGATAAATTTCGAAGAGCCTGTGCTGAGTGTTGGATGGATGAATATGGTTTCTTGATGATTAATAAGGATAGCTATTTTTGATGATGTAGGAAATATTATTATCAAGGGGAAGAGCTATAAAACAACTTTGGGGTTATGTGATCTATTTTGCGAGATACCAATGCATATAAACGAGACTATGCTGAAGATGGGCAAATAAAGGGTACCAGAGCGGCTAAGTATAAAGCTATAATCAGTAAACTTATACAGCATAAAAGCATGGGACTAATGCGTCTGCCTAAAGAAAACATTGATCACATTTACTGAGATGATCCAAATGAATTAGTGGATAGACTGCGTCTTCTAATGGCATCTAAGCAGGCTGGAAACACCAGTCACAACAATGAAATTGTATCTATCCTGGAGGAGTTGCGAGAAGCAGATATTATAGTTTAAATACTACTTCATTACCATGCTTCATCACAATCTACAGATGAGCATTGACAAGTTTGGACGTTTCTCTAAGCGAGGATATCTTGGGAAAGCAGGTGAACTTGGACCAACAGGAGCTCAGGGACCAGCCGGTAAACAAGGAATTCAAGGACCAGATGGTAAACGAGGAGCTCAGGGTCCAGCTGGTGAACAAGGAGAGCGGGGTATTGGATTTAATTTAACGATAAACGGAGACTACGATCTAAACTCAAAGTGTATAAAACGACTTGGTGAACCCTTTGAAAATGATAATGCTATTACCAAAGGCTATGTTGACAAGAAAATTAAAATAAGTGTTGAAGAAATAAAAAAAGCTATTAATATAGAGGTGACAAATTTAACGCTATATATCAATGATGAAATCGCGAATATTGAAAACTATCTGTTTACTTCAGTACTAAATAAGAAAGACTTGACACCAAAAGATGGTGTATATGAGTAAAAACTCTTGAGAAATCTGTTTCATTTAGAATTACGATGAGTAAGAGACAAGTGGTAAATGAGCTGCATAAACCAGCGAGAAAAAATTTTAAACGACGTCGTGTGATTATCAAAGGACTAGATGACTTGTGGCAGGCAGGGGCGGATTTCCGTGTTAAATCGTGCATGTTCATAACAGATGAATCTAATTTTATCTTAATTTTTATATAAAGAATTTTAATTTATATTGTAAGAAAACAAGATATATATATAGATATATATATATATATATATACCATTAATTCATAATTTTATATGTAGGTCAGGCATGAATAAAGGTTCATGTTATCATTGTAATAGGAAACCTAATTTCATTCACCTGGCGCGAAATTCATTCACCTCGCTTCATGCAAAAATAAATTCTTCGTCATTATAATCTAAAGAAAGTTGACACTCAGCAATAACTGAGGAATTTATTTTGCATGAAACTTGCAATTTCGCTAGATAAGCAGTATCGGAAATTCTTAATTGAATATTGCTTTCTTTTGTTTTTGGGGTAGAATAAGTGGTAATGTTAGCAAAATTTGAATATAAATTCACGGCGAGTAATAAATAAATTATCAGTTGTTAATAAAATTTAGAGCGTTTTATTCAGTATCGCGTAACCCTTCTAGTTTTTCAGGCTTTTTCGTATTCGGTTAAAGTGCCGTTTATACCACCATCCATAACAACTAGCAAGCCAGGCAACTGTATCTAGCCTTGGTATATCGGTTCAAGTGCCGTTTATACCATCTGCGTTTTAAGGCTAAGAAAATATAGGCAAGACAAAAGAGCCTTGTCTCATCATTTGGTGACCCCGACGTGATACAAGTGAAACATTTGTATCACGTATTGAATCAAGTGGAATTAAATCAAATAAAAATGGCAAACGTATTTGAAAAATTAGCAGCGGAACAAACCTGCAATGGAAAAGAGATCCAAAGAATCATCGCAAACTACAGAAAGGACCCGATTGATAGAAAGGTCACTAAAGAGTATTATGCAGATCGCCTTCACCTATTGGAGGAGGCATGGGCACTATTTGAAACAACGGATAATAAGATGAGAGTGATTCCTGATCTTCCTCGGAGTCATTCTTACTTTACGACAGATTACTACAATACAATCATGGCACTGTATAGCCAATATCAGGTTTATTTTGCTGAGAAGGTAGAGCACTTCACTCATCAAGAGGCAGAGACATCCTCCAAGGCTTCAACTATTGAAAGCGAAGGCACTGAAGGACCTAGTCCAAAATCACCAGACATAATGAAATAAGCTAGTGCTACAGGAGCATTACCAAGGGCACCCAAAATTCCTAAATTCGAAGAGAAAAATGGTCATCTATCTCCGTCTGAAACTCAGCTACGACAATTAGCTGGAATCATAAGAAGACAAAGACGAATTATTGGTGTGCTAAGGAATGTACTTTACGTAATCGAGACTGATGGTGAAGATCATTCAAGACAATACTATGAACTAAAACTGAGGTCAATTAATCAGCACTGGTCACAAATCGAAGAGTGTGATCATAAAATATGGGAACTGACTGAGGACCCAATCAAGGAGGGCTATGATGCAGAAGAATTCATGAAGATGCAAGAGGAAGTGGATAACTGCTTAATATTATTAGCAACCAAACGTGACAGCCTTAATGCAACAACAATACAGTCATCCCAGTTCTCAAACGTCGACTCAAGTGCAATACTAAAACTGCCCAAGTTAACACTCCCACGATTCGATGGTGATTACTTGAAGTGGACCCAGTTTCACGACTTGTTCACTCAGATGGTGCACAATCAACCAATGCCAAATTGTCAGAAGTTATGGTATCTCAAGGCCAACTTAGCTGGAGAGGTAGAAAGATTAATAAGGCACTTTACGGCCTCAGAAGAAAACTATACAGCTGCTTGGCAGACCTTAAAGGATCGTTATAACAATCGCAGACTGTTGGTAACAGCACTCATTAACAAGTTATTATCTCAGTCAGCACATGTGAATGATAATCCTTCAGCTGCTACAATAAAATCGCTACATGATACTACACAAGAGTGTCTGTTAGGATTGCAGAATTTAAGCGTTTCAACGGCAGATTGGGATCCACTCTTGCTTCATATCTTAACAAAGAAGCTTGACAGAAGCACGTACACTCTATATGAGCAATCACTATCAAAGCCTAGAGAAATACAGAGTATAAAGGTATTTCTATCATTTCTGGAAACTAGATTTCAAGCACTCGAAGCACTCGGCACTAAGTATAAAATCGACGATTACCAAAGAAGACATGGCAGCTCCAAGGCACTAACTTCGATAATATCATCCACTTCAAATCGGGCATCATGTATGTCATGTAAAGGGAACCATCCTCTTTTTGCATGCCCCCAGTTTTTGAAATTGACACCAGCCAGTCGACTGAGCTTTGTACGCAGTCATAACTTGTGTTTTAATTGTCTCAAGCCTGGTCACAGCAGCAACCAGTGCATACTTCGAGGATGTACAAAATGCACCAAAAAACACAACACGCTTGTACATCTAGAACCATCAGGGAAGGCAGAAAAATCTGATGTCAAATCACCAAGAAGCTCATCTTCAGTAGATGTACTGTTACAAAAGGCTGATACACCAGGTTATCAACCAGCCATAGTAGCAACACTGACAAACCAAAAACCAAGAGGTTATGTTCTCCTGGGCACAGCCATTGTCAAACTCATATCTGACAAGGGAGACACAATAGAATGTAGAGCCATTCTTGATTCAGGCTCTCAAGTTAATATAATAACAGAAAGGGTTATTAAGAAACTAAACTTGACACCAAGTTCAGAAAGAATTACCATACATGGTGTCGGAAATAAAAAAGGAAGAATCCAACATAAGGTTAATTTGCGGTTAGAGTCCACAATGAACAAATATGCAACAAGAGTAGAAGCCTTTGTGCTGCCAAAAATAATCGCGCCACAACCAACGCAGTCATTTGACATCTCAGAGTGGGACATACCTAAAAATATCAGACTTGCCGATTCTAAATTCAACATAACCGACTCAATTGATTTGCTTTTGGGAGCAGAGTTTTATTACAACCTACTGTCCATTGGACAAATCAAGTTAGCAAATAATCTTCCAATGCTACAAAATACTGTTCTTGGATGGGTATTGACAGGCAAGATCGATCAGATTGAAACATCTGCCGCTACATGTGGTATATGTTCAGAGGACGAACAAACAGATCAACTTGTTCAAAGATTTTGGAAACTTGAAGAAGTTGCTGCAGCAAAGGACAAATTCACTCAAGAAGAAAGGCGATGTGAAACCCACTTCACGCAAACAGTCCGTAGGGATGACAGCGGACGATTTATTGTTAATTTACCATTTCGGGAGGAATCAACAAAATTGGGCGAGTCCAGAAGCATGGCATTGAACAGATTTCTCGCTTTAGAAAGAAGATTGGCCAAAGATGCAGCCTTAAGGTCTCAGTATGTGGAATTCATAACAGAGTATATTGATCTCGGACACATGAAGGAAATAAATGGCGATAGTATCCAATCGCCCCATTACTTCCTTCCGCACCATTGCGTTTTAAAACCCGATAGTAGCACCACTAAATTAAGAGTGGTGTTCGATGCATCGATGAAGACGTCATCTCAATTGTCTTTAAATGATATCTTGTGCGCAGGACCAACAGTTCAAAGTGACTTATTTTCACTACTGCTGCGGTTTCGGCTACCACGATTCGTATTCACTGCAGACATTCAAAAGATGTACCGACAGATACTGCTGGACGAAGCCGACCAGAAATATCAGCTAATTTTCTGGAGAAATGACCCAAGAGAATGATTAAAAATTTACCGACTATGCACAGTCACATATGGTACTCGACCGGCACCTTATCTGGCAACAAAATGCCTTCAGAAATTGGCTCAAGAAAATACCGTTAGATATCCATATGGTGCCGAGATCCTGAAAAATGACTTCTATGTGGATGATTGCATTACAGGATCAGACAGTTTGCCGACAGCCATAATAATGCAGAAGGAACTTACAAAACTTCTACAAGGCGCAGGTTTTCGATTGAGAAAATGGTGTGCCAATCACGCCCAATTGTTGCAAGGCGTTCCACCAGAGGATCAAGAAATAGACCTTGACTTCGAAAACAGCACAGAAGAAAAGATAAAGACGTTAGGACTAACATGGCTGCCCAAGTCAGATCAATTCAGAATTAAAGCAGTCTCTAACCAAGGATCCAGGATCACTAAAAGAATAGTCACTTCTGACATCGCCAAACTTTTCGACCCTTTAGGTGTATTGGCACCAGTAGTAGTCACCGCTAAGATCTTTACCCAACAACTTTGGCAACTAAAAATTGACTGGGATGCAGCCTTACCAATGGAACTTCATACAAGATGGCTTAATTTCAGGACCACTCTGTCAACCTTAAATAACGTCACATTTCCCAGGCACGTATTTGCAAAGGAAGTTCCAAGGCATATGCAAGTCCATGTGTTCTCAGATGCCTCAGAAAAGGCCTATGGCGCTGCACTTTATATCCGATCGACCAGTAAAGATGGCAGAATTATTGTGAGACTATTATGCGCTAAATCTCGCGTAGCACCACTACAAAAACAAACTGTTCCTCGTTTGGAACTATGTGCAGCTCTAGTAGCAGCCGAACTTGCAAACCGTGTAAAGAAGGAACTGAAGTGGGAAGAAGTACCAACCTATTTCTGGTCAGATTCGGAAATAGTGTTATCATGGATAACTTCATCATCCACATCATATCAAACATTTGTTTGCTAATCGGATTGGTGCAATTCAAGAATTAACCATAGCGGCACAATGGCATCATGTGAGATCAAAGGATAATCCAGCCGATGTACTCTCCAGAGGGCTGGAGCCAGACAAATTAGAAACATGTCATCTTTGGTTCTACGGGCCAACATTCCTGCACGGAAGTGAAACCGTATGGCCTACAGCTTATCAAACCAAGATTGAGTGTCAGTTAGAAAGAAAGCGTACAGCCTTGCCCGCAATAACTACAGCAGAAGATATATCTAGTGTGATATACAAAATCAATCATGAGGGATCATTTCGGAAGCTTCAACGCATCGTTGCTTATATGATTCGATTTGTAAGGAATGCCAAAATTCCAGTCAAATCACGGCCAAACCATCGCTTCATCACTTGTCGAGAATTAAATGAAGCCTTATACATCATAATAAGAGCCATACAAGAAGATGAGTTCAAGGAAGAAATAAAACAATTAAAGAAAGATCATGAATTAAACAAGGGAAATTGTCTAAAAGGTCTTACACCATTTGTTGATGACAAAGGCATCATCAGAGTGGGCGGTCGTTTAAAGGAATCAGTACTAGAATATGATGCAAAATATCCTATGATTTTGCCCTATTCAGATCCGTTAACAAAACTATTGATGTTAACAATTCATAAAGAGAATCTGCACTCTGGCCCGCAAGCCTTGCTGGCCGATACAAGACAACGCTTCTGGCCAATAAAGGGAAAGTCAATCGCGAGATCAATTGTTCAGCATTGCGTAACATGTGCAAGAGCCAAACCAAAAATGTTGACACAGATCATGGGGAATTTGCCTCCCGCAAGAGTTCAACCAGCACGACCATTCGTTAATTCCGGTGTTGACTTTTGTGGGCCAACCTGGGTGCATTACAAAATTCGAGGAAAGAGACCTCACAAGGCATACATCGCTGTTTTCTGCTGTTTTGCAACAAAGGCCGTCCACTTAGAAATAGTCAGCGACTTGTCAACAGAAGCCTTTATTGGGGCATTAAGGCGATTTATGGGCCGCAGAGGAAGTTGTAGGAACTTATACTGCGACAACGCAACCAATTTCGTTGGCGCAAGAAACCAACTACGCGAATTGTCTGAGGCCATCCATTCTGAAGCAGCGAGGGAAACCATAGCAGGAACTTGCAGTAAAAGAGGAATCGATTTCCATTTCATTCCTCCGAGAGCACCACACTTCGGTGGGCTATGGGAAGCTGCTGTAAAATCCGCAAAGCATTTACTTATAAAGACAACTTCAGCCGGATCTCTAACTTATGAGGAGCTGGAGACACTAATGATCGAAATAGAAGCAATTTTGAACTCTAGGCCACTAACACAGATGTCAAATGACCCTAATGACCTGACTGCTATCACTCCTGGTCATTTCCTGGTAGGTGAACCATTAACGGCACCCATAGATGCAAGTGCCAAGCTATTGAAAACTAGTCTGCTAGCTAGATGGAGGCTAGTGTCTGATATGAAACACGAATTTTGGAGACGATGGTCCCGAGAATATTTAAATGAACTGCAATATCGACTCAAGTGGAAAGAGCGCTGCCAGAACATAGATCCTGGCACTATAGTGGTTATACAAGATGATAATCTTCCAGTCATGAAATGGCCACTAGGCAGAATTCTTCAAACACATAAGGGAAACGATGGTTATGTTAGAGTTGCTGACGTAAAAACAGCTAAAGGTATACTTCGCAGACCTATTCACAAGCTGTCACCATTGCCGTGTGAGGAGGTAGATCATAACGAGACTCCAATGAAAAATAATGATATGGGCGAAGAAATTACAGGAACAGAAGAGTCGCCTCAAGGGACAAGCAATGTCGACAAGGATCAAGTGCCCAAGAAACGACGACGACAGTCTTATGGCGCTGCAATTGCAACACTATTATTGGCTTGTTTGGTTCTACCGCCCGAACTTGGAGCAAGCATCGATATCGAAAGCTTCGATCCTAAACTGGGGATATATTTCGAAAATATCGGCAAAATAAATTTCATATCAACCGAATGGAATTTAATAGTTTATTACGATTTGAAACCATATTGGATGGAGCTTTCGGTATTATCAAATGGGACGAGGGCGTTACATAACTTGTGCCAGCAAAGTAAAACAAGGAGCACATGCATCCAGATAGTGACACAACTTCAGCAGATTGAAGAAGAGTTACAGGCCGACAACATACTCATGTCCACCAGAAGACAAAAACGAGGTGCTATTGACATTGTCGGAAACCTGGCCAATTCACTTTTTGGGGTCCTTGACTCTGAATATGCAAAAAAAAAAAAATGTCTGAAACCATAGATATCATCAATGAAAATGAAGAACATCTTCTAACGCTACTGAAAAATCAGACGTCAATAATTGACGC
Source organism: Dioctria linearis (assembly GCA_963930735.1). Taxonomy (NCBI): domain Eukaryota; kingdom Metazoa; phylum Arthropoda; class Insecta; order Diptera; family Asilidae; genus Dioctria; species Dioctria linearis. The sequence goes on along the minus strand of OZ005742.1, from coordinate 166,227,225 downwards.
AACGGTTAACGTCTTGAAAAAGGATTAACTAGCTGCAGAGAAGAAATTTAAGGAATTAGACGTCCAAATCACCCACTTGATAAACCACATAAACCACACCGGAGAAGAAACGTATGAGCTAAAAATCAGCCAATTATTTACAACCCTATCCATCCAAATGATATTCATAGTATCCCATCTTCAGAGAATGCAGTCTTCAATAATCGACGTGTTAACAGACATACACCACGGCAGAATCAGTCCATTACTTGTGACGCCTCAACAATTACGTAACGAACTCATCATGGTCAAGAATCACCTACCACCAGGATTGCAATTACCCGCAGATCAGAATGATATTGTGGAACTATACAAAACCATGTCCGCAGAATCAGGAGTAACCAACAACCACGTAATAGTTAAAATCAGAATGCCGCTGGTCACTCTGGAAAGGTTTGACTTGTTCCAGATGATACCGATACCTGTATCAACTAATGAAGTGCTTGTAGCTGTACGGCCTTGCGCTACATACATCGCTCTCAGTCCACACAGAGATCAATATTACCCAATGACAAAACAGGAACTGTCATCCTGTATGTCGACGGAGGAGCTCAATCATGTATGCCCTCTGAACCATCCCATATATCACAAGGGGGCGGCCGCTTGCTCCTGCGAAGTGAATCTGTTTAACAATTCAACATATAGAAAATGTGAAATGGAAAAAATAGAGAACAGTCCTGCTTGGATTCAGCTCATTAATCCAAACCAATGGATCTACGCAGTCAAGGAACCCACCACTGCAAATGCTTGGTGTAACGAGGAAACCATCCCGCTGACCTTAACAGGTTCTGGTCTTTTAAGGATGATGCCAGATTGCGTCATCAAGCATGACTTACTGACAATTCGAGGAATACATACATATCCTAGCAGCATTAGGACATCCTACAAGAGGTTAAGTGAGTTAAGCAAAATCACCACACCAGAACAGCTACATCCAGTCATCGGTAACCTAACTCCCTACGAAGCCCAAGAAGAACAACTGGAAGAATTGATGAGATTGGTCTCATCACAGCTCCAAGAGGAAACAATAAAGAAGACTCATTCCCACAATATCCATCAATTTACCATTGGCTATCTTTCGCTCGGACTAATTTTATTCTTCATCGCCATCCTGATATTCAAGAATCGAGATGATTGTAGGCGAAAATCGAAACGGCCTAAGCCCGCACCCAGGCAATCTACGGAAGTTGACTTCAGTATCAACGTTTAGTCATTTGAATCTTCGAACGAAGGTTCAACGCGGGGAGCATGTTAAATCGTGCATGTTCATAACAGATGAATCTAATTTTATCTTAATTCTTATATAAAGAATTTTAATTTAAATTGTAAGAAAACAAGATATATATATATATATATACCATTAATTCATAATTTTATATGTAGGTCAGGCATGAATAAAGGTTCATGTTATCATTGTAATAGGAAACCTAATTTCATTCACCTGGCGCGAAATTCATTCACCTCGCTTCATGCAAAAATAAATTCTTCGTCATTATAATCTAAAGAAAGTTGACACTCAGCAATAACTGAGGAATTTATTTTGCATGAAACTTGCAATTTCGCTAGATAAGCAGTATCGGAAATTCTTAATTGAATATTGCTTTCTTTTGTTTTTGGGGTAGAATAAGTGGTAATGTTAGCAAAATTTGAATATAAATTCACGGCGAGTAATAAATAAATTATCAGTTGTTAATAAAATTTAGAGCGTTTTATTCAGTATCGCGTAACCCTTCTAGTTTTTCAGGCTTTTTGGTATTCGGTTAAAGTGCCGTTTATACCACCATCCATAACAACTAGCAATCCAGGCAACTGTATCTAGCCTTGGTATATCGGTTCAAGTGCCGTTTATACCATCTGCGTTTTAAGGCTAAGAAAATATAGGCAAGACAAAAGAGCCTTGTCTCATCAGGCCGAGTAGGCCCGGGCCTAGGGCGGCAGATTTAGGGGGCGGCAAAATGTTTGAATGATTTTGATTTTTTCTTGTAGTTTTGGGTATTTCATTACATTTTTATACTTTTTCGTTTTTTTAAATAAAATAATTCGTTGGAAAGTGTTATTTTTAATTCTACTCCATTTTTTTCAAATCTACTCCGATTTATGAGGCAGCCTACTCCGCTAATTCTAGCCTGGGGTCCCTTCACTGGATATAGATCATTCAATTTTTCGTGTTTTACAGGGAGTAGGGGGGCGGCAATCTTCCATAGGCCTAGGGCGGCCAAGTGATCAAATGCGCCCCTGGTGGCAGGCAGACTTGGTTGAAATGGATCCCTACAGGTATGTGAACAAGGGTTACCGCTATCTGCTGACAGTAATTGATACCTTCTCCAAATATGCATGGGCAATTCCAATTAAAAGAAAAACTGGTGTAGAAGTAAGAGATGCCATGCAGTCTATATTAAGCGAGGGACGAATACCTAAAAACCTGCAGACTGATGATGGAAAGGAATTCTACAACAGCCTCTTTAAAAATCTAATGATAAAGCATGCAATTAATCATTACTCTACGTACAGTTTCCTCAAAGCATCAATAGTGGAACGATTTAACCGAACTCTAAAGGATATGATGTGGAAGGAATTCAGCTTTAATGGAACTTATCAGTGGATTGGTATGGTAAAGAAACTGCTCACTGAATACAACTCAAGAATACATCGAACTACGAAAATGAGACCACGTGATATCAACACCTCCAATGAGAAACAACTGCTTTCAACTGTATACAGTCATATAAAGATTGTTGTTCCTGCAAAGTATAAAGTTGGGGATTTTGTACGCATCAGCAAATACAAGCATATATTTGAGAAAGGCTATACACCAAACTGGACAGCTGAGATTTTTAAAATAATTAAAGTTCAAAACACAAACCCCATCACATATCAGCTGGAAGATTATAAAGGAAATCCAATCACAGGAGGCTTTTGTTCAGTCTAAATACTTAGAGTATAAATATTAAATTCAATTTGCACATTTGCTCATTCATTTAGTATCGAATTTTCTATTGCCCTTAAACGAAAGATACCAAACCAGCATAGCACAGTGGTGCGCAGAAGTCGGAGTCAACTTTCATCATATACCCCCGAGGTCACCACACTTTGGTGGGATTTGGGAAGCAGCTGTAAAATCCGCCAAGTCACATCTATTTCGGACACTTCAAAATGCCTTACTGACTTTCGAGGAGCTGTCTACAGTCTGTTGCCAAATTGAAGCTGTGCTCAACTCCAGGCCAATATGCCAGTTGTCACCTGATCCAAACGATGAGGAAGCCCTAACACCTGCACACTATTGGGGCCAAGCTCCATTACATTGTATATTAGAACCAGATACACCGAATTCCAACGTAAATTATATGCAAAGGTGGCGGCGTATTTCAGCTGTACAACAGCTTTTCTGGAAACGCTGGTCTAATGAATATTTGTCTGCTTTTCATTCCAGATACAAGTGGAAGACAGCATTGCCGAACATTCTAATCAATTCACTTGTTCTTATATCTGATGAAAATCTTCCTCCACAGAGATGGCTATTGGGCAAAGTAGTCAACGCTATTCCAGGCAAGGATGGCAAAGTGCGGGTGGTTGACGTCAAAACAACAGCAGGAGTTCTTCGTCGAGCCATCCACAAGATTGCACCACTTCCAAATCCAACTGATGATTGAGAGCACTCTTCGTGCCCTCAAGGCGGGCGGCATGTTCAATCTAAATACTTAGAGTATAAATATTAAATTCAATTTGCACATTTGCTCATTCATTTAGTATCGAATTTTCTATTGCCCTTAAATGTGTGCCTAAGGGTAGGCCTTAATGTTCATTACATACGTCTAAATTTGATTTATATAAATTTGCCTTTTTGCACTAGGCACTAGGTCTAATCTGTTTGGTTTATATATATAATCTTGTACAAAATTGTCCAGCAAGAACCGCTGTATGTAGCCGCTGTAACTTCTCGCAACAATGTCAAGTAGAGGGCAAGCTTCACTTGCACTTCACACCTACTAGCGTCCACAAGGAAAAAATAAAAAGTTTGTAATTTGAGAAGAAGTAGTGATTTTCTTTTAATTACCCCCAATGCAAAAAACCTTGCATTTTTACATTGGCGACCGTGACAGGACTGTGTGTAAATTAGCTTGTGACGATAATTAGCAAAAACCAATATAGTGAGATTGTCGAACAAAGGCAGGTCAAAAAGATATCACACTTCAGTGCGTTTGCTATCAATTTTCATTGTTCGGAATAAAAAACACATTAAATTGCATTGTAATTTGGATTAGAAATCAATTATTCAACGCAAGCATTCATCGTTGGAAATCTTTTGAGCACATAGCAGCAGACGGATTGTGCGGAGTACCGCGGCCTGCTCTGTGAAGCTTTTGCAACATTATCAACTCTTAATTCCAATATTAAAAAGGCTACACGCTGGTAAGATCAATCCAATTATTTTCGAGAGTTTATATTTGCTATCAGTGAGTCACACTTAAATTCTGAAAGTTTTAGCTACATATATATTACTGGATAAATCTACACGTAGGAAGGAATTTTCGTCGAAAGTAATAAGTTAGAGGAAATTCAGCAAAAAAAAAAAAAACAAAAGAGACGATTTGGACTCATCGCTTGCAAATAAGCCGGTTGGCCTTCAGCACCACCTATATACATTGACAGGTCATACAAGGTGACTCGTGTGGTAAATTTATAGATCATGCGGTAAGCAATTCTTTTGCAACTTATTTATTACAAACAATGAAATAAATTATGAGCACGAAATTAAGAACTAGATGACAAGCTATAATTTCAATTTGTACTTTAAAGTGAATAGAACTATAAATGAATTTTTAAATTAAGCTAACATTTCACTAATAATTTAATTTATGCAAACATAAAAACATAACTTAATTAATACATTTTCGTGGAGTGCAAGTCAAATGAACTATTTATACGATACAAACACACATCAGTTGTTGTCATTTAATTCTCCTCTTGTTGAATAATCGAACTGTGAGACAATAATCTATATTTCGCGCAAGTTTGTTTCGAAATACATTCGCGTTTAAATACACATATAATTAGTTATTGATTAATAACGCCAACCATGTCAATTGCTAATGATGAAGACCTAGCCAAAAGGCTTGATGATTTGAAGGTACAACGAGCAAGCACTCGGGGCTGCATTACACGTATTCGAACTTTAGTTAATAGCAAAGCAGATACATTTACAGCCACAGAGCTAGACTGTCGATTGGGTATACTAGAATCATACTGGAAGGCTCTTCTTTCACATCAAACGGCAATTGAAAGGCTTTCTCCTGATGACATGAACAACAATGTTGTGCGTGGAGAACTGGAGGATCTGTACTGTGAAGTCAAAGGCAAGATTTTGTTGTTGTTGCCCAGAAAAGGGCGTCTAAGCTTTTCAGAAGGTAACACTTCTTTCGTTGCTCCTACTATTCATAAAGCTAAATTGCCGCCATTGAAACTTCCTCAGTTCTCCGGAAAATATTCGGATTACCCAAACTTTATTGCTACGTTTAATAAATTAGTTCACGATGATCCCGATAAATCCATAACTGAAAAGTACAGTCACTTACTCAGTTGCTTGTCTGGTGCAGCACTTCGTTCAATAGAATCTTTAGGAAAGTCAGCCATAACTTATACACAAGCGCTAGACAAGCTCAAGGAGCGATTTGATAACAAATGCCTCATATTTCAGGAGCACATATCAGAATTATTTGAATTGCCTAAAGTAGCTAAAGCTTCCGCAGACATTTGCGGTATATAGTTGATAACACCAGTGCACATCTAAGTGCTTTACGTGCTCTCGGCTCAGATACGGATATTTTAAATTCAATCGTAATTCATCTAACAAATTCCAAACTAGATTCTGAATCACAGGCGCGTTGGGAGGAATCTATCGATTACTCAAATTTCCCATCATGGCAAAGTTGCGAACAAGTCTTAAGTAGACGCTGTCAGCTGCTTGAAGGCCGAGAGAAGAAACCCACCGAACATACGTCTCATCAAAGGGGTAAGCCGGTCAAGCAGCAATATAATAGAGCACCCATGGCTTTCAAGAGTACATCCGTAAATTGCTCGTTATGCTCAGAACCAACCCATACAATCGGGAATTGTCCAAAATTCACTCAATTATCTGTGCTTGAACGATTTGAAATAGCTAAGAGATTATCACTTTGCATAAACTGTCTTTCAAAGGAGCACTCATTGAGAGATTGTCGTTCCGGTAAGTGCAGGGTCTGTCACAGACCACACCATACAAAGCTACACAGATATCCTCGCATCCAGAATTCTACATCGTATTTGGGTCCAGTCGGAGCGGCTAGTAAGGGTGAAGCTCCTATAGCAAGTCCACCTAACCCACCTTCAACGCTATGTTCAGGAATTCAGGACGGTAAGCCTGGCGAGACAAAGGGGCATGTTTTTCTGGCTACCGCTGTGGTACAAATAAAGGACAAATTTGGTTGTTATCATCCAGCTCGTGCTTTGCTAGACTCAGCATCGCAGCTTAATTTCATAACCGCTGATTTAGCGCACAAACTTTCATTGAAAAAGCGCCGCATAAATGCAGCTATAAGTGGTATAGGGGATGTCACGGCAAAGGTGCTTCACGAAGTGTGCTCAATTATAATGTCTCGAATAAACGATTTCCAGTCAGACCTAAATATGTGGATTTTACCTGCAATAACAGGGCTCCAACCAGAGATAGAAATCGACGTGCAGCAGTGGAACATACCTCGCAATCTCGACTTAGCGGATTCTAATTTTTATAAGCCACAGCGCGTAGATATGCTCATTGGAGCTGATAAATTTTTCCAGCTGTTATCGGTCGGTCAAATAAAGCTTGGTACAAACCTCCCAACCCTACAGAAGACTTTGTTTGGGTGGATTGTATGTGGGACATATAACACTCCTCCAGTTGTGGCACAAATTTGCAATATAGTATTGAGCTCCAATGCTGAATTGGTTGAAGATACGTTAAATTCCATCGTTGAGAAGTTTTGGGAAATCGAATGCTTAGAGCCAAAGCGCATTAAGCATACTGAAGAACAGCTTATCTGTGAGGAATTTTTTCAGGAAACAGTCAGTCGTGCAGATGATGGCCGTTTTGTTGTCAGGCTTCCGCTGAAATCGCCTATATCAGCATTAGGGGATTCTTATGAAATTGCTAAGCGACGGTTTATGATGTTAGAACGGAGGTTACTCAAAAACCCAGAGTTGAAGCAAGAGTATGCTGCGTTTCTGGAAGACTACTACAACTTGGATCATATGAAATTGGTTCTCGATACGTCTCCATCATCTAGTCGCTATTATATGCCTCACAGCTGTGTACTTCGCCCAGAGAGTTCATCTACGAAGCTACGAGTAGTCTTTGATGCTTCCTGTCGCACATCATCACAAATATCATTGAATGACATTCTCATGGTTGGCCCAACAGTGCAGAATGACGTATTCTCAATCCTCTTCCGCTTTCGTTGTTGGAAATTCGCCCTTACTGCGGATGTATCTAAGATGTATCGGCAAATTTTAGTCCATCCGGAGGATAGAGAGCTGCACTGCATCCTATGGAGAGATCCTGGCGTCGGAAATCTTCAAACATTTCGCCTAAAAACTGTCACTTATGGTACTGCATCAGCACCATATCTTGCTACTCGTTGCTTGAACCTTTTAGCTGATGAGAATTCTGAATCCTATCCACAAGCTAGCAATGTTATCAAAAACGACTTTTATGTGGACGATCTACTAACTGGAGCAGACAGCGAAGCTGAGATTACTCAGCTGCGGGATGACATTCAACGTATTTTGGCATCTGGAAACTTTGAGCTGAGGAAATGGTATTCTAATGTGCGCTCGTTGTTGATCGGAATACCGGAATCAGCCAGAGAGAAACTCATTATGTTACATGACTCGGCAGTAGTTAGAACACTTGGCATCGCATGGGAGCCTACGGCTGATGAGTTTCTTTATTCATATAAGTTAACAGATCGACAATCATTGAGAATAACGAAACGAACTATCCTGTTAGATTTGGCTAAGCTATTCGATCCTCTGGGACTCATAAATCCGATTGTGGTAAAAGGAAAGATATTTATGCAGGAACTCTGGCTCCTTAACTTAAGTTGGGACGAATCGCTTCCACTTGAATTTAGCACCCGATGGGAAAATTATCTAGATGATCTGAAAAATATTCACACTATTCGAGTTCCACGCCATGTACTATCCAAGAGCAGCTCCGGATATATTGAAATGCATGGGTTTTGCGATGCATCTAATCGGGCTTATGGTTGTTGTATATACTGTCGATGCATTGACAATGATGGTGTCATCTCTATTCATCTCCTCAGTGCTAAATCTAAAGTTGCACCCACGAAAATAGTGCGAACGTTACCATGCCTGGAACTTTGTGGAGCTGAACTATTAGCTCAAACAGTAGAAAAGACTGGAACACTGTTCACAAAACCAGTTCATCGCACATACCTTTGGACCGACTCACAAGTCGTTTTGGGATGGCTTTCATCACATGCTTCGAGTTGGAAGCCTTTCGTTGCTAATAGGGTATCGACAATTCAAGAAAAGACAATGGGTGCAAGTTGGAGATATGTTCCTAGTAAATTAAATCCAGCCGATATTATATCAAGAGGCGCAACGACAAAGGAGCTAAAGGAGTCATGTTGGTTTAATGGACCTGACTTTTTGAAGGACATGCCCGAGTCTTGGCCAGTCAAACAAAGGAAACTGGCTGAACTACCAGAAAAAAGAAAGGTGAAGACTATTTTGACCAGCACAATACAATCGTCCTTCGTTGATTGTATTTACGAGTGGAGCAGCTTCACAAAGATCCGCCGAATATTTGCATTCATCTTACGATTCATACACAACGTTCGACAGAGACAACGAGAGGAGGAAATCATCACTGGAGAGCTCACTTCAGCCGAATTGGAAGCTGCTACAACGTCAATTGTTAGGATCATCCAGCAGATCGAATTTGCTGAAGAACTCGCATTGTTGAAAAAGGATAAGGGTGCTGATTTGAAGAATTCCTTTCAAGCTTTGACTCCGTTCATCGATGAAGCAGGACTTCTACGAGTCGGTGGACGACTAACACACGCGAACTTACCATATGCAACCAAACATCCATTCTTGCTTTCAAAGGGAAATCCATTTGTCAAGTCATATTTCACACATCTACATCAAAGAAACTTCCACGCCGGTCCTCAGGCGCTGGTAGCTCTTAGCCGACAACACTTTTGGATCGTAAACGCTAGGCACTATGCAAGAAAGATTGTGAAAGAATGCATTCATTTCTTCAGATATAAGCCGAGGCTTATGAAACAATTAATGGGAGATCTTCCTAAGAATCGATTAGTTGGTGACGGCGCCTTCGAAAATGCGGGTGTGGATTTCTGCGGTCCCATCTGGACAACTTATAAGCTACGGGGGAAAAGCCATTACAAATCATACATTTGCGTCTTTGTTTGCTTTTTATCAAGAGGAGTTCATTTGGAGGTTGTATCCAACTTATCTTCAGAAGCTTTCATAGCCGCACTTAAGCGGTTTGTTAGTCGTCGACGACTGTGCAAGCAACTTTATTGCGACAATGCAATGAATTTCGTTGGTGCTAAACGAATGTTGGACGAGTTCAAAGCTGCATTTTTAAACGAAAGATACCAAACCAGCATAGCACAGTGGTGCGCAGAAGTCGGAATCAACTTTCATCATATACCCCCGAGGTCACCACACTTTGGTGGGATTTGGGAAGCAGCTGTAAAATCCGCCAAGTCACATCTATTTCGGACACTTCAAAATGCCTTACTGACTTTCGAGGAGCTGTCTACAGTCTGTTGCCAAATTGAAGCTGTGCTCAACTCCAGGCCAATATGCCAGTTGTCACCTGATCCAAACGATGAGGAAGCCCTAACACCTGCACACTATTGGGGCCAAGCTCCATTACATTGTATATTAGAACCAGATACACCGAATTCCAACGTAAATTATATGCAAAGGTGGCGGCGTATTTCAGCTGTACAACAGCTTTTCTGGAAACGCTGGTCTAATGAATATTTGTCTGCTCTTCATTCCAGATACAAGTGGAAGACAGCATTGCCGAACATTCTAATCAATTCACTTGTTCTTATATCTGATGAAAATCTTCCTCCACAGAGATGGCTATTGGGCAAAGTAGTCAACGCTATTCCAGGCAAGGATGGCAAAGTGCGGGTGGTTGACGTCAAAACAACAGCAGGAGTTCTTCGTCGAGCCATCCACAAGATTGCACCACTTCCAAATCCAACTGATGATTGAGAGCACTCTTCGTGCCCTCAAGGCGGGCGGCATGTTCAATCTAAATACTTAGAGTATAAATATTAAATTCAATTTGCACATTTGCTCATTCATTTAGTATCGAATTTTCTATTGCCCTTAAATGTGTGCCTAAGGGTAGGCCTTAATGTTCATTACATACGTCTAAATTTGATTTATATAAATTTGCCTTTTTGCACTAGGCACTAGGTCTAATCTGTTTGGTTTATATATATAATCTTGTACAAAATTGTCCAGCAAGAACCGCTGTATGTAGCCGCTGTAACTTCTCGCAACAATGTCAAGTAGAGGGCAAGCTTCACTTGCACTTCACACCTACTAGCGTCCACAAGGAAAAAATAAAAAGTTTGTAATTTGAGAAGAAGTAGTGATTTTCTTTTAATTACCCCCAATGCAAAAAACCTTGCATTTTACAGCTTTTATGAATTGGAGCTGTTGATAGTTAAACACCCAGACCTATATCTCGTAGAGAAAATCTTAAAGAAGAGTGGAGATAAAGCTTACGTTAAATGGCTCGGATTTTCATCAAAACACATTTCTTGGATTAATCACAAAGATGTTTTATAATTTCTTGAAAAAACACCTATAGTACAATTTAAAATAAATATATATTTATAATACTTTATACATGTAGCTATAATGCAAATTACTTTAATAAATGAAACTAAAACTATAATACATAATTTATTTACACTAGATTTAGATTCTTTCTGGGGTTGCCACTTGTTGATCTGATGAAATGGATTAATGCCCCAAGGTTAAGTATCCGCCGTTCCGCTCATAATATGTCGCTTATTTTCATAAAGACTCATATCCAAATAAATGCACAGCTATACACATCCACCCGCGCCTTAGGTAACGTTTCCTCAGCCACCAAGTAGCCCAGCCCATCATACCACAGGCAGTTTGGTTTCAGAAACTCAAGCTGACAAGTATACAGCCCCCGATATAAATTCGCTTAGGGTATTTCACATCATTACTTAAGCCGTATACATTCTACCCAAGCCTTGGTATAGGTAACGTAGCCGAATCCAACACACCACAGACAATCCTAGTCATAGTATCAGATATTGCCACTAAAGCTCTCAGCCAACCTCCAGTACCTATCCCCAAAGTGATCTCGTATCCCCAAGCGCAAAATGATGTAGTACCGACTAATGCCACCAGGGGACCTTGCTCAAGAAATGGTGTTTGCACTCGAAAGAGCAACTGTGAATTTTCTCTGCACGCACCCCCAAGACCCAATAATAATAATAATTTGCTAAGGTTGTGAAATTCGAATGATGCTGATATCTACAACTTCCCTGCTAAGAAAACGTGCAGCATTTGAAAACAGCAAAACCATGATGACGTCATGCTGATATCTAGAGCTCTCCCGCTAATAAAAGAAAACAGCAAAACCAAGGCATGCTGGTAGTTCCGGCTAAGGCCGCTAGGGTACCTTACTCAAGAAATGGCGTTTGCGCCCAAACAGATGTCGCTAATATCTCGAAAACCAAAGCCCGTAGAGGATTTCTGATGAAAATTTCGTTCCCCTCCCACCCCACACCGCCAAGAATCCATTTCCATGAGCAAAAATAACTTGAAATATTAATACGCTAATATCTCGAAAACCAGAGCCCGTAGAGGATTTCTGATGAAAATTTCATTACCCCCCTACCACCCCTCTAGAATCCATTGGCATGAACAAATATTTCCTACTATTAACTTTAATTATTAGTTCAAAACCAAAAGCATACATTTGCGCGCTCAAGAAAAATCAATTATTACTAATATTAATTCAAAGCCAGGCGCAACACTTGAAAAACAACAAAAGCCTACATTTAGGCGCACCACACATCCAAAAAGTGAAGCAAAAAACTTCCCAAAACCGTAGCATGCTGCCACGTGTGGGCAAAAGTGAAGCAAGAAACTTCCCAAAACCGTAGCATGCTGCCACGTGTGGGCCAAAAGTGAAGCAAAAAACTTCACATATCCAAGAGAATCGTACCACACATCCAAGAAAGCCGTAGTATCGGAGCATGCTGGTAGTATCGGCTAATGTCTCACTGACATCTTCTAGAATCTGTTCATGGTGATGTCATGTTGTGAAATTCGAATGATGCTGAACAAAGCCTACATTTAGACGCAGCACCCCCATGAGCAAAAAAACTTGAATTATTACTAATATTAACTATATCTAAAAAGGTAAAATCGCTAATATCTCGAAAACCAAAGCCCGTAGAGGATTTCCGATGAAAATTTCGTTCCCCCTCTAACCCCCGCCCCTCTAACACCTTCTAGAATCATTGGCATGAACAAAACTATCCTAGGTAGCTTGAATTATTAATAATATTAACTATAAAAGAAAAGGTAAAATCGCTAATATCTCGAAAACCAGAGCCCGTAGAGGATTTCTGATGAAAATTTCGTCCCCCCTAATACCAACACCCCAACCATCTAGAATCCATTGGCATGAACAAAAATTTCCCAGCGTTAACTTTAATTATTACTAATATTAGTTCAAAACCAAAAGCCTACATTTAGGCACACCACATATCTATCCAAGAAAACCGTAGTACCGGAGCATGCTGGGAGTACCGGCTAATGCCGCTAGGGTGCAGTCAAGATCAAATGATACATCCCGGTAGTACCGATTAATCCCGCTAGGGCGCAGTCGAGACTCAATGAAACTAAAAGCCTACATTTAGGCGCAACACATATCTATTTAAGAAAACCGTAGTACGGGAGCATGCTGGTAGTACCGGCTAATGCCGCTAGGGTGCAGTCAAGATCAAATGATACATCCCGGTAGTACCGATTAATCCCGCTAGTCGAGCCTCAATGGTGCACCCAAGACACAATGGTGCATCCAAGGCGCAATGCTGTATCCAAGACATAAACCAATACAACCAAGGCACAAACCTACATTTAGCACGGACTCAAACCCCCTAACGACGGTGGCGCCATCTGTGGCGAAATCCTGGAGGCTTAAAAAAGTGGTCCAGACCCGGCATAGCTTATCTACTCTTAAGTAATTGGAAAATTAAATTTAAGATAAATTCAAGTCAAATAATTGGAATTAATTCAATCAACCGCCCTACCTGAGCTTCAAGTGGATTTCAAGTCAAGTACTCAAGTATTCATGATTATGAAATAAGATATAAGCCCGGAAGAAAAAATTCCAATGCCGACGCTCGGAGCAGACTTCCGCAGAACGAAACAATAATTTCAATAACCATAAGAGCCCAAGCGAAAAACCAAAATAAATAGCTCCTCGTTAGAGGAGAAGATATAGTCAGTGTCCACCTGTGCATGACGACGGTAATACCGAGATATTACCCGAAATAGAGGGAAACCATCGGATAAACGAAAATAGTTTACGCGAACAGATTTTATCCTTTCAAATATTAACAAACTTAAAGGATAATCAGAAAATACTAAGGTATTTTACTCAAACCCACTGGGCGGACTCCAAGGAATCGCCCACAAAATTCACTACAGAATTCCGCCAATATAGATGGAAAATATGTTAAAAGCTATAGTGAAATTCATAAAATCCTGTCCGAAATGTCATACTAACAAACATAGTTCTCAAATAAAAATGCCATTGATTATTCCCGATACTACGGAAAACCGTTTGACAAAGTCTGCCCTAGACATAGTAGGACCACTCCCTGAAACCACAATAGAAATAAATATATATTAACTTTTGAAGACGATTTAACCCGATTTATGGATTCCTACGTTCTTCCTAACGCTGAAGCAGCACTGTCACAAAACTTCTTACGAGCAAATAATTACCCGCTATAGAATTCCTACGAAGCTTATAACTGACCAAGGCATAATTTTTTGAGCGATTTATTCACCCGCCTATGTAAATTCCTACAAATTCGAAAAATTAATACTACAGCCTATCACCCACAATCTAATGGCGCCCTGGAGAGAACTCATAGGGCATTGCAGAGTATTTACGAAATTTCGTTGCCAAAAATCCTCAAACATGGGACGAATGGCTAAGACAAGCAGTGCATGTTCACAATAACACTTGGCACGCCTCAACCAGTCTCACACCAATGGATTGTTTCTTCTAATTTACGGCTGAGCTACCCACAAATTTAAATCAAAAGGTAGAACCTTTGTACAATCAAGAAAATTTTTTTTACATTCTTAAAAATAAAATTTAATGAGCTCATGCCATTGCCAGAAGAAACATTATCAATGTCAATAGTAAAGACGCAACGAAAAAATACTGCGATAGGACCACACATGAAAAAACTTTCTAAATTGGTGATTTAGTTCTTCTAAAACACGAAAGTTAGAAAAACAAGTTATCTTCTATTTGGATAGGTCCTTATAAAGTGAAGGAAATTACTTCCCCTGTGAATATAAAATTTCAGTTAGGTAGGAAAGTTAAACTATTCAGATTAAAAAAGCTCCACACTTCGCATTTACACCCACGCAAGCACACAGACTGTCTATCTCGATGAATAACAATACTATGAAACCATAAAAGGAATTCGTTTTAGGAAACATCATCGGTTGTATCCATCACGGACAGCTCTTCTCAAGGAATAGAACTGCCTTACACGAATAAAAAATTAGGAAGAACTGAAATAGTATTCGAAGACATTGACAAAGCTCCAATTTATAAAGACGAATGGTGAATATTCACCACCAAACAAATGTGCGAGTACCTACTATCTAAAACTAGAACGTATGCTTCATACGTTCAGAATGTTCAAAATGTGCGCTGTATTACTAAAAGAGTGAGGCATATGTTACAATGACCAGACATGTCCCAGAAACCAAATTAATTCCGACTAAAAGATCTAGAGGCTGACAGTAAGATAACCTGTTCTTTTAATATGTTAGTTTAGTTAAGTCTAATTACGAAAATACTCGAGAAAACTTTGATAAACTTGTAGTAGACTTAAATGAGACGAAAATTAACACTTTAAACGTTATAAAAAACCTTTAATCTCAGCTGAATTTTTCGATATCAGAGATCAATTCGCTCCAAGCCAGACTTGTTATATATATGTCGTAGACGGAACTCAGCATTTCACGAAAAGTCTAGACACTTCATGAAAAAGTAGGCAGATAGTGTACCGGTTTTGACTTAGCCACTTTTTATATTATGTGGCAGAAATTTTTAGTCAATTCATGAAATGCTAAAAGCGTTTACGTCGATACTGCAATACCACCCTATATAACCAAATACTAGTAGTGGGATATGGGTGGTGAGGGGGAGGTCGCACACAGGGCTGCGACACACACACCCACACACCACACATATACCCACACTCGGATACACACACATATGCACACATACACACACATACACGCGCTTTGGTTATATAGGGTGGTATTACAGTATCGGCGTAAACACTTTTAGCATTTGATGAAGTGACTAAAAATTTCAGACACATAATGTAAAAAGGGGCTAAGTCAAAACCTTACATTATTTGCTTACTCTCCATGAAGTGTCTAGACTTTTCGTGTAATGCTGAGTTACGTCAAATGTCTACGACATATACATACGTATATACTTACGTACATACCTAATTTGATTAGAATTGAGAGTTGCTATATACATACCTACATTTAAATTATCAAAGAAACGTAGCAGGCATGAATATATATATCTACATTTAAATTATCAAAAAAAATGTAGGAAGCATCGAGCAAAAAACTAGCAAT
>OZ005742.1:166029531-166210987 GCA_963930735.1 Dioctria linearis | reverse complement strand
TAACGAAGCAGCACAGAGTAAATATGGTGCTGAAACTTTCAATATGGTAAAACTACAAATAGAGGACTTTGCTATGTCTTCAGTGAAGAGTGGTGCAACTAACCCTCATCTAAGTGGAAATCTCTTACTTCCTTAAACGAAGATTCGGTGGACAAACTCATTCAAAGGACATTAGGTATGGAAAGGTTGCAACAAGGACTCTTTCATATTCCACAACCCACTAATTACATTCCTAATACCACAAGCTATTTCCCAATGGACAACCTTTTAATGCATAATGCTACAAATTATGCTAATGTTTATAGTTACCCTATTCACGAGAGTGTTGCTTCATACTCTTACACAAATGAGATAGGAAAGCCCAACATAAAAACTGAGTTCAATATACCTCTTATACCGGAGCCACCAATGGTGCCTTCAGTGTCCTTTAATACTGATGGAAACCTAACAAATAATTGGCACTCCACTCAAAATAATTTCAGACGAAATCCTTTAGGAAGCCCACCTTCATGCCATAATTTTGAATAAAATCACCTGCAGCTAGTGTAACTTCAAGCGGCCCACGTATGACGAATGCTTAAAGCGGAAAAATACTCCTTTCTGTGTAAACTGCAGAATAAAGGCCCATGATGCCCAACATTGCAAGCAAAATGCTAAGGCATCACTCGAACATGCAAACACTGAGAACAATGCTCGATGGGGCTCTGCAAATCGGGAATAAAGAATAAACCACATACAAAATATGTGCGACTTTTGTGGCAGAAGAAGCAATGCCGTGTCCACTTGTTAGCAGAAACAATGATGAGAGGCCACACATTCGGGAAACGGCAACCTTGTCAACAGAAAAATCCCGGCTCGACATTAAATAGAACTGTGAAAATTACTTCAGGGTCTTCTCAAGCAACAAAACAATACACTACAGAAAATGTTCCAGTGGTAAATTTACCATTGGACATAAGCAAAACACAGCCGTTCGACTGATAGTAGACACTGGAGCTGAAGTAATCCTAATAAAACAGGAAGCAATATATTCACCAGAACGGATAGAAAAGGACAAAAAGACACTCTGAAAACTCATTTGGGGAGAGAGAAACATTGGGTAACTGCCAAGGAAACTTTTTATTGAGCCGCAATATCCCGGCAATCTACAGGTTGTAGAAGATAACGCCCAAATCTCGCACGGTGGGCTATTAGGTAATGGCTTTCTTGCAAGAAATTGCAATATTTAAGGGCCTAACAGATTACTCCGGTTTCCTTGCACGGAAACCACCGACTTATAACAATGGACTTAGCGTATTGCTATTTTCCTATAGGAAAGCATGGCACAAGTTTTATAGTTCACTCTTTCGCCCTATGGCAGAGTTGGAGCTACCAACACAAAATATTGCGTTCTGGAACATTTGCTTATGCCATTTGATGTTTTTAAGTTGGTTACAGATGCAATCACCGCAGAAGGAATAAGGTAAAGATAGTGTTTACCATGCTCCATCTCTCTTGCCCATAAGCAGGATTCAGTTAAGAATAACTTTTGAAAATTAAAGTCGGAATGAGTTTAATTCCTTATAAGCGATTAAAATATCACTTGGGCACAAGAAAATATAATTTTTTAATTAAATTCGATTTACGGGTGTAAAATTTCATCTGATTGATTGAGTTTTACATGCTTTTTATGTAATCGTTTTAAAGGGTGCTCTAACGGTGATATCCAGAAACACAATATTTTTTGTGCCACATGAAATAGCAAATCGCTCAGTCCATTGTTATAAGTCAGTGACGGAAACCAACCCTATCGAATTCACCGTATGTCTCGAAACATCCAAGGAAATACCAAGGGATCAAATATAGGAGACATCTGAATCTACTACCGTTTCACGGGCACCCAAACACAAAACTCCTTATTTCCAATGGAAGACATTTCAAGCACCTTGAATGACGATGAAGGTAGGCAATATGAAGTAGTACTTCAGTGATCTAATAGAATACCTCCTGGATTTCAAATCGTACTGAGTATACTAGTACATTTGGACCAAGAAATGATCTGTTTGTCTCAGGAGATTCAAGTGAAGTATTTGTCGCAAATTGCCTAGCT
The DNA here is from genome assembly GCA_963930735.1 of Dioctria linearis. Lineage (NCBI taxonomy): Eukaryota > Metazoa > Arthropoda > Insecta > Diptera > Asilidae > Dioctria > Dioctria linearis. The sequence goes on along the minus strand of OZ005742.1, from coordinate 166,208,898 downwards.
AGTCCTCATAGAAGTTTCATACCGTTATCTGTTCTGAAGGTAAACACTGAACCAGTGTTCCTAAGGAAATTAGTTCCAGTTAATTATTATAACATTAGGTCTCTCCCACCTTTGGACGAAATAAATTCCCAAAGTTTTCAGAAAGAAGGTGGTCCACCTTCTCCTAGTGAACATAAAAAATCATACAACTTCAAAAGTGATGCGAAAAATTTCAACTCAAATCCACATTCAATAAACGTAAACCACATTTCAAATTGCAGTCCAGATAGGCTGGTGGCTTTACGTAAGGAATTGCTGTTGGATAAAAATTTAAACCAATAAGAAGAAAAAATCAATTTCAACTCCGGACACAAATGTTCAAACGAAGGAGAACTTCCAGATCCCAGTAAAACGAGTTGTGTCCAAAATTTTCCTCAACCCCGAATTGTTAGACAAACTCAATCGTTCCTTGGGTTTGCTAACTACTACCGCAAGTTCATTTCGAAGTTTTCAGAAATAGTCAGACCACTAACAAATCTTTTACGGAAAGACGTTAAATTTACTTGAACGCAAAAGTGCCAAGACTCTTTCGAGGAAATTAAAAAGTCGCTTGTAAATCCCCCTCTTCTCACATATCCTGATTTTACTGAACCCTTTAATTTGACAACGGAAGCTAGTAACGAGGCGTTGGGAGCTGCTTATCCCAAGTTTTGTTCAGTTTTGTTTGAAAACCCGTTTTTTACTTATTTTATTTTCTGCCTTTTTCACATTAACTAAATTGTTATTACGTGTTGCATGGAGATATTTTTTTTGACAATTTTATGCGGCTGAAAAGACACGATTACTGAATTTTTCCGATTTTCCATGCTTTCCACAGACTTTTCCTATAACTATGAATTTTTTTTTAAAAATTTACATGAATTTTCCTCGATTTTTCATACAAGTTTTCATGATTGTTGAAGAGAAAGTATGGATGCAGTAGGACGGAAAAAATGATTCCGCATAGCTTATAAAACTTTTTTGGCGGAAAATTTTCCGGAAAAGTAGGAAAATTCCGGAAATTCCAGAAAAATTGGAAAATTCTGCATTTTCCCTGAAACAGATTTATCACTAATCATATCGATGAAAATTTTTGCGATGATTTTTCCGCTTTTCCAGGTTTTCCATGGAATTTTCCACAAAAGCAACTTTATGCAACGCATTTCGCTCTACAACTTTGTCTTAGGTTGCTAAACGCTCAAACGCTTCCTTGGTCGGAAAAACTCCGAAAAGCGTTTTACATGAATTTTCCTCGATTTTTTCTGCAAGTTTTCACCATTGTCGGAGAGAAAGTAATGACGCCAGTTGATAGGGAACTTGATCGTGCATAATTTAGAAAACTTTTTGACCGGAAAATTTTCCGGAAAAATCGGAAAATTCCGGAAATTTTTTTCGGAAAAATCGGAAAATTCTGCATTTTTCCTGAAACGGATTTATCACAAATCAAATTTGTACAAAATTTTCAAATGATTTGTCCCGATTTTCCGCGTTTTCCATGGAAATTTCCGGTTCAAATTTTGATAGATTCAATTGTCACGCGACATGAACTTGTGTGCCAAATTTCAGCTCCCTGTGATGACGAAAAGTGGGTCTACGAGAGTGTCGAAAATAGTAAAAAAGAAATATACAGACAAATTCGTGTACGAGTTAAAGGGAATGGCCTCAAAAAGAAAATATAAATGGAAAAACATGCTCAGCTCGATCAGGAAATATGTCCGCAAATGTGCGAAATATCAAAAAAATGCAGGCAATCCCGGAGTATCGTATGCCAATGATCATCACCGGCCCTTATGCCATTCTAGAAAGCATATCTGGACATCGTAGGTCCTCTTGAGGAAACACACTCAGGAAACAAATTATATTCTGACATTCCAGGATAATCTAACGAAATTCGTATATTGTTATGCCATGCCAAATGGCGAAGCAGAAACGGTAGCAGGAATATTTTTCGACGAGATAATCACTCGTTACCGCATTCCTGATCAAGGCTCAAACTCTTAAGCGATCTTGTCAATCGAGTTTGTAAGCTCCTAAAAGTTAAAAAACTGCAGACTTCCGCTGATCATCCAAAATCCAACGGCGCACTTGAACGAACCACAGACCGCTAGTGGAGCATTTAAGAGCTATTGTATCCGAAAATCCAAGGGCTTGAGAACGACTGCTTTTGTATATAATAATAGCCCACATGAAGGCACTACGCTCGCTCCAATGGGCTGTCTGTTTGGATTCAAAGCGGAGGTACCCTCAAATCTAAAAAGCGAACCAGAACCCATTTACAACCACGAAAGTTACAATCATATTCTTAGGTAAAAATTACAAAAAGCGTATGCTATCGCCCGGAAAAATTTAATTAACGCTAAGGAAAAGTCAAAACTTCATTATGATATGCATTCGCGGCCAATAACCTTTCATGTCGGAGATAAAACGCAGCCAAAAAACACAAACTCTACCAAGTATGGCTGGGATCATATCAAGTGATTAAAGTTCTGAATTCAGTGAATACTGAAATCCAAAATTGGTAAAAGGAAAGTCGTAGTCTATAATAATATATTAAAACCTTTCTATGAATTAAAGTCTAAAAACAATATATATATATATACATATTTCCCCAGACATGGCACCCTCTAAAAATGGTACTAATATCCAACACAAACGGTTAAGATCACCTTTCTCTGTAAATGGTTCCACAACAAATACTCCGCCCCGTAACCGTTACGTTCAAGTTATCTGATCCACGCGACATAACTGATCAAAAAAATAAATAAAAAATGTGCAAGTAAAGAGAGAGAAGAATAACAATAGGTTTTGTTGAATAATTTCTTTTTTAACAAAAGACCGGTTAGAAATTTTATTGTTAATAGTTTTCTTCCTCTTTAAGGAACTTATAATTTTATTTATTCACTTGAAAATATTTTTGTACATTAAGACAGGATCTTTTAGGAGTACAAGCTTAAAAGACAAATGGTTCACTGTATATTACAAACAAAAGGTACAATTCATGCTTCAAATTAAGGAAACTAAGATTACATTATAATATGGAAACAAAATAATAAACATTTAAATATTATTAATTACAACAAAATATAAAAAGTAAAAAGATGGATTAAGTATCAAAAAGAGAAAAAATAATAATAAAAAAACAGAAAAAAATGATCAAGACTAAAATATCATGTCTCAGGGACTTAAATGATTAAATAATTTAGTAGATTTAGTAGCAAATTGTTTGACAGAACTAATGTGACGGAGACCACTAGGCAAGGAATTCCATAACTGCATAGCATGAATGTGGAAAAAGGTTTGACTAAAAGCAAGTGTGTGAGCAGGCGTAACCAAAGCAATCGTTCGTACGGATATGCAGAAACGTAACCGTTCAAACAAACATTCAGGCTTTTGTGTATAAATCAGTTTGTGTAGAAGGATTAAGATATTATAATTAAAATATGTAGGCAAGGAGCAGCCAACCAATGTATGTGCATAGGCCGATATGTGATCATATATAAAAAACAAAATATATATATATACATAAAATATATCTCATCATGGAGTTGAAGGCTACATTTAGTTTGTTAAGCGTAGTAGAATCAAGACGACAATACACTGCAGCTGTATATAACATAAGTGGAATTAAATGAGCCCTTACAAGCCTGAATCGAGCATCAGTGGGAGTGTATGCACTTGATTGCTAAAGATTACGCAGTCCTGTATATATCCTCGAAATAACTATGTTAATGTGAGAGCCCCAGGTGAGAGTTTTATTAAAAATTATCCCTAGATTACATACAGTTTTCACATAAGGAATCGTAGCTGCGTTTATGGTTAGTGTATCAAGCTAAGACCTATTTATAACATTACTCTGCGATTTAGCTGGATTTAATCTGACACCATTAGATGCTGCCCATAGACTGACTTGAAGCAGATCATCAGTAATACGTTCAACTGCATCTTCAATTAAACCAAGACGCTCCGAAAGATACACCTGAACATCATCTGAATAAAGATGAATCTGGCAATTTGAAACTGCTGAGAAGATATCGTTAATAAATATCGCAAACAGAATTGATCTCCTTTAGTTTATCCTTGGCCAGTTCTTCGTATTTCAATCGCTTCTATGTTGTTAAGGCTATACTAGCCTGAAATAGTGCAAGTCCCGGTCTAACCGAACACGCCTACCTCCTGTCGTCGGTTTGGGTTTTTTGGCATTGTCTCGCTGGTTTTCGCAGTTCTTCCCCACTTTTATCCGGTATTCCTCGAGCATCAGCCTCCTCGGTCCAGGGATATAGTCCGATGTTTCTTGTGAGGTTCCAGGCAAAACCTGCGGCATGTAGGGCTCAATCGGCTTGCCCACTGAATATAAGGTTAGGTTGCCCACATTCCTTTCTGGGCAGGTAACCGATAAGGACATTACTATCAACTTATCAAAAGCTTCACGGATTTCACTAGCCACATCTTCAGAATAAAATAGATAAACTACTCGAAAAAATTACTCGATATTAATGCAAGACACTGAATCGTATTTCACGATATTTATACATAAAAACTGTTTATCTTGTAATTCGCCATATAATTCCGGTCAACCACATACTTTCGGAAGCCAATCATATCGACACAAAATGCAGGTCATGACAAATTTGTAAAAATAAACGGAATTGCAAGTCATGACCCAATTGCCATTATAAGTAAAGAATGAGCTTGCCTGAATTGGCGTGACCCAATATACATATTCGATTTAGTAATTAAAAAAAAAAACCAAAAAAAATATACATATTATAATACAAAAATGTATTTAATACAATTTTAATTCGAAGAATAAAATTGCCATGGCAGAGTGGTAGCGAGGGAGCAACTTTAATTTAAAATTTTGTTTTGCGTTCCTTTCGTTGGTCGAACAGCAAGGTGAAGATTTGGAGGATTTGAGTCACTACGCGCTCCACCTGTTCATCACTAGTCAATTCATTCGCGCTTGTAAGTTTCCTCGTTACGCTGAAGTCTGGTGAGAGACTTAATTCCAGTAGTTCTGCCGAATTCTTACATGCGTCCCCACTAAAAGTTTCGCACGCTTCACCTTTCGCTTCTGTTTCGCTGAGACGCCACTGGTTAAAACACAACCAAAGCTGTTCTTACCTTCAAAGCGTAAACGAATCTCAGAAACAAAAAAAGGTCTAGAATTGGACGAAAGAATTCTTCGACGAATTAATGTGGAGTCGTCTCGTCTGTTCCACAGACAGTGGAACTAATATATCAGCTGATAGTGAGTCGTTCGCACTCATGGTTTGTTTATTTTCGTGTGTGCCTTTGAGTTAGATCGCAGACACGGGATCGCGGCCGTGAGTAAAATAGTCGAGCTTTATTTCGAGCTAAGTTAGGTACCTGGTGTGTTAATTACCAAGGAGCACCTCTGGGTAGACCGCGGTTTTGATGAATATAGTTTCACGGCTAGTTGATTATAATAACTACAGCCTGCGGACCTCCGACTCAACACTAGGAGTAGTTGCAGCTGTGGACAACTTCCTAGGAAGGCGAGCTCGGGGGATCTTTTCTCGATAGCCTGTATGAAGTAGTCAGGTTGTCTGTCGAGATCCCTCATGAACGGGTCCTAAAGACGCCTATAAAAGCGGAGCTCGATTCTCAAATCTGTGTTTATAGTGTTGTACTGAGTGCAGTTCGCAGAGAAGGAACTTGGAATGGACGTACAATCTTATTGTATTCTGAAAATAAGTGCAAAGTTTCTACTGGATTCTGCTGGTTATCTAGACAATTAATTACTCTGCGAATTGTAATTTGATTGTTGAATGTATCTCAGAATATGTGCTTGTTATATTGCGATGAGCACTGTTCGCAGAGGATTCTAGGGTTTCCATTCAGTAGGATAGCACAATTGAAATTTTCGAAAATTAAATAAAATATAAAGTAGCTAATATGTTAAAGAAATAAATATAGGATCTCACAAAACAATAGGAATGATGATGGATTTCGGTGGCACTAAGGTTACCGCAAGAGTCTCTGCAAACAGCAAAGGACTGTTATGAAAAATATATAATTTATGTCTACACTGATATTATTCAGCCCAGAGTTACAGATGATCAGTTAGTACGATACTTACGTATAATACCTTTAAAAGAATGTGAAAGTACAATAAGATTTCAACACGTAGATTACTGTCCTATTGAAACAACTTTATCGAAAGCATTTCTATAAAAATAACTAATCAACAAGGGGAGTTAATTGATTTCAACCCAGGCTATATTCAGACATTTATAATGCTCCATTTAAAAGAAAATAAACTATATATACTCATACAACAAACAATTTAACATAGTGTGGAGGTAATAGCATTTTGTATAACTTCGAGAATGAATTCATATTATACTAAATATTACGCAATTCATAGTGGGGGTGGTTTAGCGGATATTGCAGAATTATATCGATCTCCTCTTATTTACCAGCGTGGAAGAGGAATTGGTAGTTTTTTTCAGCGGATTATTACGATATTTACAGCCTTTGGTTACATCTGGGGCAAAAGTTTGAAGCAACAAGCAATTAAAACAGGAAAAGCCATTTTAGAAGAAGCAGGTAGTAAACCTTTGACAGATATTTTAAAAGAACAGAGAAAAGCGGCTGCCGAAGAACTATCACAGAAAGGTATAAATAAGCTGTTTGGAAGCATGGCGGTGCAGGAAGTAGCAGTCGCATGCTTATAAAAAGACGCAACCCCTTTGCAGCTTTACATTTCGCTCCAACATCTGAACGTGAAAAGCGTTCCAAATCACAAAAGTCCGTTAGAAGAGGTTCAAAAACAAAAAAGACAGCTAAAAGAGCATCTATTAAAGACAAACGTAAGATACGTAAACGTGTGTTAGATATTTTTGATAAATAGACAACATGCCTTCATACAATGAATGCATGAAATCTGAATTAGACCTTTTCTCTACACCACCTGTACAAAGCAGCATCTTAAAAACTGAAGAAGTATCTTATAAACCTATAGCTTCTTTGGATAACTCGTCGGTATTGGAATTTGTATCGCTAGGACTTGGTGAAACATATCGAGACTTATCAAGCATATACCTTCGTTTGAAATTACAACTGGTTAAAATCAAGGATGGAAAAGAAGAACTTTATACAGGCGAAGATATCGAAATAACTAAAACGGATAAAACCAAAGACAGTGTTCGTGATGAAGGCCCTGGCCTTGTAAATGTTGCATGCCTAAAAAGGGTTAAAAATGATAATTATAATTGATAATTATCATTGGAAAAATCATTGAAAAATATTTAATTTTCATAAATAGAAATAAGCTAATCATGCTTAAAACATGATTAGCTTATCTCCTAAGAAGACAAAGAAATTGCCATCAACAATTTCTTCAAATTCCTTCGGATATAATAAACATATTTTCCCCACAAAACGACTTGGGAAAAATAAAAGTTTTAAATTTCAACCCAAGTCGTTCCGATAAAAAAAAGCCCCACGACAAATCCTACCTTCAGTAAGATTTGTCGTAAATAAGATATGTATGTACATATATACATACATACATATCTGTTGTGTATACGCACATACATGCATAGACAGTCCCACCTAGCCTGGTTAATGCATTTAGAAAATTTTCATAAGCTAACTATGCTTAAAAACTTGGTTGGCTTATCAGAAAAATACGCGAAGAAAACAGCGTCAGCAGTTCCTTCACCTATTTTTCCCACAAATATTACGCTAAAAAATTCACGATAAGAAAGTCGCGCAGCACAAATATATTACATGTATACGAGCGCCGCGATTTTCATACGACGGGACGGTGGCTGATGTTTATTAAAGGATAGAATTACATTTCGTCAAGCAGCCGTCCATCGAAAAATATTCTGGACATGTTTAATCAAGTCCGGAACGAATGTAAATTTTTGTCAGGGTAGAAATGCAAACGATGCATTTTCTACCCTGAACGATGGCTTTTGATCGCAATGAATGTGATCAAAAGGCGAGTTCGTTTTTTGAAGTCTTAGCGTGCGGGTAACCAACGGTAATTAGAAGAAAAGCAAAAGAACGGTTTTTGATTTAAACAAACAGGAAAATTAAAAGAAAGTAATTTTGATTTGTTAATACTATGGCAATAGAGTTGATTAGAAGAAAAGCAAAAGAACGGTTTCTGATAAAAAAAAAGGAATATTAAAAGAACGGTTTTGGATTTGAAAAAATGAAAATAAAAAGAAAGTTTGTGTGAGTTGGTAATACAATAAAAATATCTTTGATAAGAGAAAGAAATAAGATAAAGTTTAGATGTGCATAGTTAAGAGAAAATGTGAACAAGCTGTGGTTGTCTGCAGAAAATAAAGATTTGTTTGTGTACCAATGAGCATTTACCCTAATAATAAAGGAAAAAATATAAATAAAGGAAAATAGGTATCGTCCTCAGTGTATGTGAAGCCGGTCAGAGAAAGTGCTACAAGGAATACCTGAGAAATCCCCAGGAGAAGTACGAGCTACCCAAGTAAGTGAGAAGAGATAACAAATAAAGTATAACAATTGGCGCAGCCGGTAGGATCAAGGAAGCCGATTAAAGTTACAAGAACATAAGTGCTTGAAAGCCCTTGATTCTCCACGAGCAACAAAGAGGCAAGACCTAGAGCTAGTGCTGGGCAAGACAGCCTACCCTTCAACTCGGACCTGAGCCTGGCTTCGGGGGCATTCGTTTTTGGTCACCTCCAACGCTCGGGGTAGTACAGCTTTAACTGCCTCTGCTCCAGGCGAGTAAGCAGGCACCCCCTCAGCAAAGTGTAAAGCACCAACGGTGGACATTTGTGGGCTCCAACCCTGCCCGGGACTTGAGAAGTTACATGTGCGACGAGGAAGTCCAGCAGACGACCCAGGAACAACGCCCTCCGCAGGAGCAGGAACTAGAGATATCAACAGTACCATCAGACGACCAGACGGGCGATCCTAAGGACAACCCGATAACAAGAAATCCTCAAACTTCCCTGCCGGACGATTCAAGGGACAACCCGTCCCGGCGAGCCGGAAGGAACCCAGGAAATCAACAATCTTCCTTGCCGGGCGACGAAAAGGAAATCCCGCCCCGGCTCGAAGGAGGCAACCCAAGTTGAAAGGAAGCAGTTGAGGGAACAATTTCTAATCCCGCGCCATCTTCAGCACAATCAGAAGACATCCCATCAGGAGCCAGATTAAGAAGTGGGACGGTGTTAAGCGGTCTCAAACAAGTAAGGTAGAGCAAATTTAGATTTAAATTCATATTTACAAAATTTAGAAAAGCGAGTTCGAGAGTCTGCAGGAATTTCTGTTATTCAGTGCGATCAAATTGATAAACAAATAGCTTCTTCTAGAAAGAAGAGACTCGAAAAAATCGAGCATTTTAAAAAAGAAACAGAAAAATTCCGAGAGGCACTCAGTGATTTCGACGGATTCTCGCGCTCGCTTGCAGTAGAAAATAATAGTGAACAGTGTGAGCCCGATTTTGAGTCTTCGGCAGCTGAAATCACCCTAAACTGGCTGGGCGACTCCCTTCTGGAAACCAGCAGTAGTGACACTAGTTCTGGTGAAACCTCTGTAGAAAATACAGTGTTTAGATCAAAGCTACAGAAGAATCTGAAAACCGACATGGCAGACTATATAAAAGTAGCAAAATTAGCGGCGCAATTGGTTCCTCTGTTTTCAGGCGAGCCAAGTCCTAAGTTAAGCCTAGAACGTCTAAACAGGACGTACCTCCCCCATGAGACGTACCAGGAAATGGTAAATAAATTGATAACTACACGTCAGTTCCCTATCGAAACATTATCAGCCTTTACGGCAAGATTAAAGCAAACGTTAAATTTGTGTAAAGAGGCGGCTGACTCAAAATATGATGCCACAGCAGCACCACCAGTAAAATCCCAGTTGGAGGATTTAGCTAAAAGTGCGCTGAAAACCGGTGTAATGAACCCTTTCTTGTGCCTATATCTGTTGACGATAGGTGATGGAACGCTAGATGAACTCACGCAAAAGGCACTAGGCATGGAACGGCTACAACAGAGCGCTCCGTACCTGCAACTTCCGGTATCATTTAACCCAAATGTCTCTCTGAATAACCCGGCCCAAGTACAAACAAACTATCTGCCACCAAACAATCCAAATAATTTAAACATGACCCAAGCTGGAAAGGGGCTAAGGCCCCATAGTCAGCCAAATAGTGCATTACATCCCCGGCCTATACAGTTTACACAGTTTACACATACAACACCAAGAGAAAGGTAGATAAGTGAAAGTGTGAACCAAATAAATTCAAATGTAAGAAATAAAGATAAACTTTTGAGTAAAATCAATTGTAGTTTCTGTAAATTAAGAGGCCATACTTATTCAGAATGCTTAAAAAGAAAGAATACGCCCTACTGTGTAAACTGTAGGATGTATAACCACGATGTGCGAGATTGCAGACGCAAAAACGCTATACCCAACCAGCCTAATAGAGATTTTTCCAATAATCGAGCTCCATCTGAATTAAAACCCAGCAATCAGCGAGTGTATCGTGTTCAAGTGAAATGTGGTTTTTGTGGTCGTATTGGACATGACCTGAAGTCATGCCAATATAAAAACAAATGGGAAGCCGAGAGTCAGGGAAACGACAGCCAGCCGGCCCAAAACTCCCCGGCTCGACTTTAAACCACAACGCACAAAGAGAATGGTTCACTCAGCCGCCCGAAACTTGTAACCTACTCAAACTTCCGTTAGATATAGGCCTACACGGCCAAACCAAATTAGTAGTGGATACAGGCGCTGAGGTAAGTTTGATTAAGAAAAGGGCACTGAAAAATTTCGACACAGTAAATACAGATAAAACAATTGCATTACAGACCCCATTCGGTACCGGAAAGACCATAGGAAATTGTCAAGGAAACTTCAATTTTTAAAATAAATTACCTTGCCAATTCCAAGTTGTGAAAAACTTACCTGGTCTTTCCGATGATGGGCTGCTAGGAAACGACTTCCTAGCTAAAGACTGCAATGTAGAGGGTCCAAATAAAGCACTAAAGTTTCCTCGCACGGAAACAAACCCGGAAGAGCTCGCTGTTCCAATATCACTCACAACGGATAAGCTGCAACCCCAAAAGGCAACCGAAATAAGATCACTAGCAGAGAAGAAGGAACCCAAGGAGGTTAAGTTATCTACCTGCAATGTCTTTAAGGCATCTCATATGAGAAATGCTGGCTGCGATTCTTTGACAGAAAATGGGGAATGCGGAAAAAGTAATCCACTCTTTGAGACTGTGTCTAACGAGCAAGGGAAGCATAAGGTTATCTTATCAGAACCTTTATGAATACCGGCTCGGTCACAAAAGGTCATCAGAATTCCATTGCGTGTGGACGAGGAAATGCTCTGCTTATCTCCACAGATAGGCGAAGGAGTATTCCTCGCTAACAGCTTGCTTCGACCGGGAAAAACAGTGTTGATTGGTATCCTCAATAGCAATAGTAAACAATTAGTCATGAGCAGCTTATCGTTGCAACTAACTTATTCAAAAGACTACACAAAAGTTCAGTTGACTGACACACAAGACCACAAAGACACACAAATAGAACATACGACCTCAGCACGGCCTATGAGCCGAAACAAAGACGAGCGTGGGAAAGACCAAAACCGCGGCCAACGGGTCCACTAATAGAAAAATCAGAACGCAATAAAAGTCCAGATATCGCAGAGTGTGCGCAACCACAGCCTACATTGCCTACGAGCAATAAACATTTTCTTATATTTCTGATATCCATACTGACCTATCTGTTCCAGTACTTCAATCCAAGGCCAATGGGCCAAACACAAGACGAGCATAAAGACCTCACGAAACCTGAGCTCAAGGTGCATAGAGGTCTGCCGTCGAAAAAAAGACTACAAAGAAGGAGAGCAGAGTCTATGGACCCCGGAGAGTGAGAAAACGAAAGAAAGACAGGGAAATTATTAATAAAAATGATAAAACAGCCACTCTGTAAAATGTTAGATATCTCTACCCAGATTATGAAGAGTCGGAGGATTTAGTAAACGATCCCCGTATGATCCAGCTAGAAAAGGAACTTGGCCTGGAAGAAAGCCTAAATAACGAAGAAAAGAGCACTATTTTTCAGTTGTTCAATGAATACAACGACATATTTTACCTAAAAGGTGATAAACTCACATACTCAAACGCAATAACCCACCACATTCCCTTGGTCCAAGACCAGGCACCCATTAATCAGAAAATGTATAGGTTACCAGAAACCCAGAGGAACGTTATAAATGAGCAGCTACGAGAAATGTTGGACAGCGGTATAGTTGAACCCAGTAAAATTCCGTGGAATTCGCCTCTCCTGGTAGTCCCCAAAAAAGCGGGACCAGATGGCGATAAAAGATGGCGCGTCGTAGTCGATTTTCGAAAATTGAACGAAAAGACTATCGGCGGCGCATTTCCACTTCCCCGAATCGAGGATATCCTCGACCAATTAGGTCACGCACGATATTTCACCACCCTCAATTTGGCCAACGGGTATCTTCAAGTGCTAGTCGACCCAAAAGATCGACACAAAACAGCCTTCAGCACGAGTTATGGGCACTATGAGTTTAAGCGCAAGCCGTTCGGGCTTAAAGGAGCCCCGGCAACCTTTCAACGCCTCATGAATTTCGTTCTAACAGGCCTACAGGGGCTAGAGTGCTTCGTGTATTTGGCTGACATAGTCATCTATGGTAAGAACCTCAATGATCGCAACGTAAAACTGCTTAACGTGTTTGATAAACTACGAGAAAACAATCTCAAACTGCAGCCCGAAAAGTGCCAGTTCTTGAGCAAAGGAGTTGTCTATCTTGGGCATAAATGTTCAAGTCAAGGGGCACTACCAGACCCCAGTAAGACGGTCTGCGTCCAGACCTTCCCTGCTCCCCGCACAGTAAGGCAAGTCCAATCCTTTTTAGGACTTGCCAACTATTACAGAAAATTTATACCCGACTTCTCATGGATAGTTCGTCCAATAACAAATGTCAGGAAGCTTTTCAAGCTATTAAAGTAGCTTTAGTAACACCTCCACTTCTAATCTACCCTGATTTTTCCCAACCATTCAACTTGACGACGGACGCAAGTAGTGAGGCAGTAGGTGCGGTACTTTCCCAAGGGGAAGGGGGAAAGGATCAACGAATAGCCTATGCCAGTCGAACACTAAATAAGGCCGAAAAGAATTACTCCACCATAGAAAAGGAGTTACTGGCTATAATTTCGGCCACAAGAAATTTTGGATGCTACCTCCAGGGACGCAATTTCACGGTCTATACTGACCAGAAACCACGAAAAGGAGTCTTTAATGTCAAGGAGCCAACTTCCCGTTTGGTGAGGTTTCACCACAAACTTTACGAATTCGATTATCGCATCGAATACAAACCGGGGAAGTGTAACACAAATGCAGACGCTCTGAGTTGCATTCCCCAGGAAGTCCCTGAAGACACAAAGAAAAACTTCACGGTAAAAGCTTTAATCCACCATAAAATGGGCTCAGATGAGGACGAAAGTAACCCTAAAAAACGCAGAAGCATAGAACCATCCAATGCAACGTTGTGACAAGAGCTCAAAACCAAAAAGCCCAAGAGGCTGAACAAAGCCTTCCTACAGAAGAACAAAAGCAGAAAAACACCACGAAACCGCTGCAGCAAAAAACGCTTATAGTGCCGGAAGAAATTCAATCCCCAGAGGCGGAAGAAGAAACCCCAGATACGCTTAAAGAAATACCGCCAGAAATAAGTAGAAATAACAAACCGGAAGTAATTACGAGCCGCCAGGAGATATTAACGATCTTAAGAGACTATCACGATTCTCCCTTCGGTGGCCACCAAGGTATAATAAAAACTTATAAGCGGATAAGACGCAAGTATTGGTAGAAACACATGCTTAGCACAAACTCTCACAAATTTGGGTAGGGCCATATCTGGTAACCTCAGTAATAAGTCCTGTAAACACAACCATCCAAGTAGGTAAGCGCAGTGTCACAGTGCATAACAATAGATTAAAACCATATTATGACTAATGACGACTGGTTCTCAAACAAAAAAAAAGAAAAAAAAGTGAAAAAGGAAAAAATTCTCTAAAGTAGGTATAAAAAATAAAACCTGCCAATATTAGTTTCACGATTAAACTAAGTATAGAGTAAGCGGTAAATAGCCAACTTCTAACCGGGAAATGTTTTCTGTTCCCCCCCTATAGAACGAAATACTTAATGATGAACTTGGTGTTCGTGATGTGCGTGTGGCGGGTCATCTATGGACAACTACGACAATCTGGAGAACCGACCTCAATCTCCCCAATCCCTAACTCGGGAATATTGTTTGAGGACATGGGCACCCTATTGGCGTACCACAGTACCTGGACAATATTGACGGAATTGGACCTGTCTGAGCTTACTAATCAGACCATGTTAGCAGAAAAAGCCGAACACTTGGTGCACCAGCTGTGTAAAAACACGACTCAGTCTTTCGACTGGTGTAAGGTGCAACAAGTTCATGTACACAGCTTGCTGGAAAACATCAAACGACGCACAGAAACAATCCAAGAAGGGGTACCAAAGCTCAGAGGTACAAGGTCAATTTTTGACGGAATGGGAAGCGCTCTGCACTTCATGTTCGGTACTATGGACAGTACGAATGAAAAGGAAATTTATAGCCGGCTCAATGAACTGGAATCCAACACCCAGGCATTAAGCAAGTTGGAGGCGCAACAATTTAGTGTGATAAAAACAACACTCCAACAAATACAGAAAACCTTAACTTCACTTTTAGAACGCCAACGCCAGGTAAATTTACAAATAAATAATTTGCTAAATACAACAGACGAGCTCAAACAAAGCCAACTCCGGCAGGAGATAATAACTAGTCTCTTACTCCAAATAGTCGAAATAGAAATTCGACAATGAACTTTGCTAGACATTATACAGTATAGCAAAACTAACCAAATTCATCCGTTATTAATATCACCAAACAATCTACTGGAGATTTACCACAAATCGCACTCTACGTGTCCAGAGCCCGAGGATTGCCTGTCCATGCTGTATCAAACAGCGCAGACACAAGCTCTCCTCATACGAGAAAAGTTAGTTATACGAATTAGGTTACCCATTTTCAATGTACCCGAAATGAAATTGCAAAGGATACACTGTTTTCCAATACAGGTTGATAAGGAACATCCCTTGTCCCGGACATAGAATATTCCTACATCGCCAGCCAGATCCTAACTCAGGATTTCCTATTGTTAAAAGCTGAGGATGCAAAGGGACCCCGAATTAAAGCCACAACAACCACAGAGTGTGTAATTAAATTGGTGTTCAACCTTGTCAGAGAACACCAATTGTAAACTGAGAGTACAAAAACCTCCCCGAAACGCTCTGATCAAAATGAACAGGCCCAATTCTTGGATATTTTCGGTTACAGAACCCACAGTGATTCAAGTCACTTGCCCAGACAAATCCCATTTACAAATAATACCTAGTAATTCTAATACGTAGGAAGTAAAAAATATGTTTTTTTTTTCAAAAAATAACCATCTAGTATAAGTAAGAAATATTGATAGTCGATTTTACATTAGACGTAATAAAATTTGATTACGTCTAGTTTCTCCTCTATAAAATATATACATAGAAATAAGATTAGAAATAATGAAACTCAACTAGGTATAACTAGCAGCGCAACCCACAACTGATAGTAAGAAAAAAAAAGAAATATAAGTGAAAAACTTGCAATAAGGTGAGTGAAGTTAAGCTAACAAATAAAATATTAAATAAAATTTAGAATTAACAGTAACTACAGTTATCACGTAGAAAATAGTTATTTTTATATATATATAAATAAAATATTTAACATTATTTAAGAGATTATATTCCTTTTTGTAACTGTAAGAACTTTTAATAGACAAGTAGAACAAAAAACAAACTAAGTAGGAATAATAACATTAAATAAAAAATAAAAAAAGTAGAATAACGGTAAAATAGAGGTAGAGTAAATTGAATTAGTATAAATCAAACACGACCGATGATCTGCAACAAATATAGAACCCTATAAATATAATAAAAAACAAAAAAAAACCCAGTAGAAAAAAAACAGCAATATCCCTGAAACAGAAAAAGGGGGCAGATAAATCGAAAGATTTCCTTTTATTAAAGAGACATTTTTTTTAATTCAAAATTTAAAAGAAAAGAGAAGAAAATAGGACAGATACATATTATGAAATAGAAAAAAAAATCAAAATTTTATTTTTTTTTGGCTTGCTCTGGTGGCCGGCTAGTCCCAGTCCTCGTCGGAGTCATCTTCGACAGCGGGAAGTGGCGGAGTCGTCATCAGCGCCCGTATTATATCAGCCAAAGGGGAGTCGAAAAGGGGATGGCAACATTCGCACAGCCCCTGCATCCCACTCAAATTGAAAACATCACCTGAAAAGAAAATCAAAATAAAAACGGATAAATCCAGGAACAAACGGAAAAGTTTACAAAAATAACTTACCCATCGCTGACCAAGATTGACCCCCGTGCGGATCCAACCAGAGATGTTCCAGGTAGGAGCGTCCTGCTATGGCCTCCTCGCACCATACGGCGAGGGGTCGATGGCCCGTTAGCCTTAAAACAACACGAATTGGGCCACGCCAACCGGGCCTAATGTGGACAACAGCAACCTGGTACGCGATGGTGCAGAGCCCTGAGGGGCTTTTGAAAGGCCAATGATCCAATCCCGTGGCAAACAACATCGCAAATGAGCAAAGGAAGCCTAGCAAAATACTTTGGGCATCCCCAAAATGCTGAAGCCAGCAACAATAATCCAGATTAAGATAAAAATTTTTTCTTCAAATGATTAAACTTTCTATGTTTGTCTGTGTCTATTCAATCCATTTTTCTGCCCCCATGAATATTATCATATATTCAAGCAAGATAAGGACATTGTATCATTTTATATATTTTTTATCGAGAGCTATTCCTCTTCAAAGAATAGTTCTCTTATTCACAGAGGGAAGGAATGTTAACCCTGCTTAAAAACTTGGTTGGCTTATCAGAAAAATACGCGAAGAAAACAGCGTCAGCAGTTCCTTCACCTATTTTTCCCACAAATATTACGCTAAAAAATTCACGATAAAAAGTCGCGCAGCACAAATACATTACATGTATACGAGCGCCGCGATTTTCATACGACGGGACGGTGGCTGATGTTTATTAAAGGATAGAATTACATTTCTTCAAGCCGCCTTCCATCGAAAAATATTCTGGACATGTTTAATCAAGTCCGGAACGAATGTAAATTTTTGTCAGGGTAGAAATGCAAACGATGCATTTTCTACCCTGAACGATGGCTTTTGATCGCAATGAATGTGATCAAAAGGCGAGTTCGTTTTTTGAAGTCTTAGCGTGCGGGTAACCAACGGTAATTAGAAGAAAAGCAAAAGAACGGTTTTGGTTTAAACAAACAGGAAAATTAAAAGAAAGTAATTTTGATTTGTTAATACTATGGCAATAGAGTTGATTAGAAGAAAAGCAAAAGAACGGTTTTTGATAAAAAAAAGGAATATTAAAAGAACGGTTTTGGATTTGAAAAAATGAAAATAAAAAGAAAGTTTGTGTGAGTTGGTAATACAATAAAAATATCTTTGATAAGAGAAAGAAATAAGATAAAGTTTAGATGTGTATAGTTAAGAGAAAATGTGAACAAGCTGTGGTTGTCTGCAGAAAATAAAGATTTGTTTGTGTACCAATGAGCATTTACCCTAATAATAAAGGAAAAAATATAAATAAAGGAAAATAGGTATCGTCCTCAGTGAATGTGAAGCCGGTCAGAGAAAGTGCTACAAGGAATACCTGAGAAATCCCCAGGAGAAGTACGAGCTACACAAGTAAGTGAGAAGAGATAACAAATAAATTATGACATATCGGGCGCATGACAATTTTACGTCGGTGAAGACTAAAGCGGTCACGTCTTCACCGAAAAAACCCTTATTAGCACGATAGCAAGACGATGGTTTGATATTTATGAAAATATCAAATTTCATTTCAACCATCGTCCGTCGCGATAATTCTGGGCGTGTTTAAATATGCCCAGCGGTAAAAATTTTTCTCAGGATAGGAATGCTAATTAAGCACTTTCCTATCCTGAACAATTAGACTTGCGATTACAAAAATCCAAGTCAAGTACAGTCGGTTTTGAAATCTTCTGAGATAAATGTCGTCGAGGTTGGCACAAAAATCTGAACAAGTATCGCTCAAAAATTAGGTTTACAATTATCACATTTAAGAAAACAATGTACAACAAATAAAGTGAAAATACGGTTAAGAAAATATACTGTACCATAAATTAGATATAGAAGTTAGTTTGTGAAGAATACTAAATGAACGGAAGAATTGTGATTGAAAGAAAGAAATTGTGATTGAAAGTCAGCAAATAAAGTGCATAGTGGGTAAAAGTGTTGTTGTGTTAATCTAACCCCTAAAAATATAACAAAATTGGCGCAGCCGGTAGGATTGAGGAAGCTAGATCTAGTCAAAAGGATCGTAATAGCTTGAAAAGCCTTAATCCTTCGAACCTATGGGGTCCCATTTATGAAGCCACTCAGGCCCAAGTACCCCCAACACTCGGGTAGATACCATCTCTAGGCGCCTCTGCTCCAGGCGGGCAAGCGTTCACCCCAATTAGTGCACAGGCACCACCGAGGGATACGATCAAACAGTCCAAAGAAGGAAGAGGAGAACCATTCCAAACTCCCCCAGAAGGACGAGTATATATCAGCCGGGACACAGCCGAAAAGCAGCCTGAAGTTCCAGCCAAGCAGTTAACCAAACACTAGCAGTCAACGATCCTGAGTTGAAGAGGAAATCGAAGACGGCTCATAAGCTCATAGATCCAGGGGAAGCTAAGACGGCCTAGGGCCCCCAGCTTTAAAACAGACCGAAATAACCGACCAAGGATTGAGAGGGAACTCGAAGGCGGTTAAAGAAACCCCCCTCCCAATCACAGCAAAGGGACCTAAGCTGGCAAGGAGCCTTCCTTTCACCAAAAACGCATCATATGCCAGCCGACAATCCTGCTCGACCTCAGCAAGAAACAGAAACAGCAGCGAGGGAAAACTCTCCATCTTTAGCCGATGCGGGATCAGCCCCAGGTGCAGATACAAAGCACCCCGGTGAAGGTACAGCATCTGCTGCTGAATTTTGCCCAAGAGGACCTCTTGGACTTGGAAGCGGAACCGTTCTGCCAGGTCCGAATAGTCAAGTAAGTTTAGATAAGTTTTTAAATAAATTATACGAGAGAGCGCGGGAGTCGGATAAACTGACGATTACCCATTGTGACGCATTAAATCACAAACTAAAAAGAGAGCGCGAGACCAGGCTTGCCAAGTTAAAGACCTTAAAGGAAAATAAAATGAAGTTCCGAAAGGAACTAGAACAGTTTTCCGAATCTCGGCGCTCACTCAATTTAGATCTAGAAAAGAATAAGAGTAAAAGAGGAACGTTCAAACAGAACATACCTTCCCCGTGAGACATGCCAAGAGTTATTGAATAAGTTAATCACTACTAGGCAAAACCCGTTAGAATCTCTCACTGTGTTCATTACAAGATTGAAACAGTTATTGACGATTCGCAACGAGGCAGCGACACAGAAGTATGGAGCTGAGGCAGTCCCTGCTGTGAAAACACAGCTGATGGATTTCGCCAAAAACGCTTTGAAAAGTGGAGTAACTAACCCACACCTGTGTCAATATTTGCTCACGCAGGGAGAAGGTGATTTAGATGCACTAATTCAAAAAGCCCTGGACATGGAAAAATTACAGCAAAGTGCTACATTTGTCCAGACTCCTTTGGTACAAGCTCCTCTATTGGCTCCAGTAGACCCAGATATACGAGTGAGCGCTTACTATAGAGCTCCCTACTATCAAATGCCATACACACCTATATTCGCATCACCTCGAGCTCCAACCCCAAATCAATTTTCACGCAATGTGAATAATCCAGGTTCATCACAGTCACGGCAAACACTGATGTCAGAAAATCGGATTCAGATGCACTGGTCTGTAACATCACTTGTAATTTCTGACAGCGAAAGGGTCACACATACTCAGATTGCCTTAAGCGCAAGAAAACCCCTTTTTGCTCAAACTGCAAAATCTATGGACATGACGTCTATGATTGCAGAAAAACACAACAAACACAACAGATTGTTCCTCCAGGCCTCTCCAATAGATCTACACAAGAGTAACACAACACAAAAAGTCCTCAAGTCTTCAACATAAGACTCAAATGCAACTTTTGTGGTCGCCGAGGACATGCAGGCGAAGATTGCCGCCAGAAGAAAAAATGGGAAGCCCGGAGTCAGGGAAACGACATGCAGTCGCCCCAAAACTCCCCGGATCGACTATAAACCCACAAATCAAATCAAAAGGGTCACCTCAAGCGCCCGAATCCGGTGTCCCTACAGTGAAACTTCCCCTGGACATAAGCCTTAACTGGCATACAAAACTAGTAGTGGACACTGGCGCTGAGGTTAGTATTATTAAGAAAAGAGCAATTAAAGACCTCAAAATAATTAATTCCAATGAGGCATGCATTTTTCAGACCCCTTTTGGAACCGGAAAAACATTAACAATAAAATTCCCTGCAAGTTTCAGGTGGTACAAAACCTGACAGGTCTTTCCGATGACGGCCTATTAGGAAACGATTTCCTATCAAACAATTGTAATGTTGAAGGCCCAAATAAAGCACTCAAGTTTCCTTGTACGGAAACAAATCCCGAAGAGTTAACTGTGCCCTTGTCATGCAAAGCGGACAAGCTGTATTCCAGAAAAGCAGTCGAAGTGAGGTCACTTGCAGAAAAGGTGGAACCTAAACAGGTTAAGCTATCTACATGCAGTGTCTCCAAGGCATCTCAAAAGAGTAATGCTGGCTACCAGGTTCAAAAAGAACCACTGGAATGCGAAAAGAGCTGTCTGAGTGATCAAAAGACCAGCGAAATGAGGCAGCATCTGTTTACCTTAGAGGAACCAATATGCATACCTGCTAGGTCCCAATTTATCACCACAGTCTCGTTGCGAGTGAAGGAAGAAATGCTCTATCTATCAAAAGAGATAGGCGATGCAGTCTGCCTGGCCAACAGTTTGCTCCTTACTGGGAAAGAAACAGTGCTAGTTGCCATACTCAACATTAATAATTTCCAAGTAGTCATCAACAGTTTATTATTAAAACTGCTCCCTATACGAGACTACGCCGTCATCCCAATAGCAGAGGCCACTGATACACAAAACGTTCTCCAACCGAATAAATCGCAAGCGAGTAACACAAACACCAATGAGCTTCCCAAGGCGGAACAGAAGTCAAGCAAGACTTCTTTCTCCAGAATATCTAGATATAAGTTACCAACGAGGCTTAATAGCCCTATACAAGACGCGTGCGAGGTCAGTAAGACCCGAGTAGAGGCAACAATGACTCCACCGTCCAAGAAAATAAGTTATAAAAATTTTACATAGCCCCATAGCCAAATCAGAGATGCGAGCGAGCTCCAGAAGCCGACAAGCAAAATGCAGCTGACTGCTCCATCCAATATAGCTAGATGTAAGAGAACCACAAGGATAAGGAGCGAAACAACAGGTGCATGTGAGCTCAGTAAGAGCCATTCTCAGACAAAGACGACTCCACAACCCAACAAAGTCACTGTTAAGAAACAACAGTGGCCCAAGAGCCCTATCAACAGTGAGTGAGCTATTCAAGAAGGTCTGCAAACTGCTAAAGGTAAAGAAGTTACAGACTTCCGCATATCATCCACAGTCTAATGGTGCACTATAGCGTGCCCATAGACCATTAATCGAATATCTGCGTACAATCGTAGATGAAAATCCCAAAACATGGGATCAATTCCTACGATCCGCTGCATTCGTGTACAATAATAGTGTACACGAGGGTACTAAATTAACCCCAATGGATTGCCTTTATACAGCGCGGATGTCCCAACTAATTTAAAACGGGATCCTGAACCCGTTTATAACCACGAAAGTTATTACCATATGCTCAAATACAGACTCCAAAAATCATATGCTACGGCTCGTAAAAATCTCTTAGCCAGCAAACAACGCTCAAAGGCATATTACGACAAAACAGTCATGCCTGTCACTTTCCACCTAGGAGGCAAAGTCCTCCTCAAAAGTGAAAGCCGAAAACACAAATTGTCTCAAATCTGGGTTGGCCCATATCTGGTAATCAACGTATCTAGTCCAACAAACACTACCATAAAAGTAGGCAAGCGGCAGGTTGTAGTACACAACAACCGTTTAAAGCCCTATTACGAGTGTACACTGGTACATACACCTTTAGAAAATAAGTCCCACTGAAACAAAATTTCGCCAATTAAACTAGCCACTACCTACTTAAAAGTTCCGCACTCGGAATTATTTACTATGACTCACGAAGTTAACCCTTACCTGAATTTTATTTAAATCAATAAAAAATACGCTAAATAAACGTGCCCATATATACGTTATTACTTATAACCAAATGAAAATAAAACTGAACATATAACAAATAAATCCTTACTTCTTAGTAGCTATGAGTAAATTAAATATTCTACCAATACAATTTTTTTCCTTGCCTTGACTTGCATCCCTCATACCTTGCCTTGAGAGTTTTGTATTGTATTGTATTGATTTACTTTTTACTCATTGTAGTGAATTAAACAACTCCCCAATTCAATTTTTGAATGAGTACAATGCTCATACTTTGACGAGATTTAGCATGAACTGACTAACAGTCCTCCTATCCTGTTCTATCTCGCCTATCTTTTAGAAACTAAGCCCCCATTATACAAACTATCAACAATTCAATTAAGCAATACTATATTTAAATATTATATGCTATGTAGTATGACCAATTGACTAATGAAGCCTATCCTTCATTTTCTACAGAACATGAAACACATATTAGTGTTAATATGCTGTTTCCACCTGGCAATGGGACAAATACAAATGGATTCCTACACAATAAGTCCCCTGAACAATACATGAATCCTGTATGAGGATTTAGGAAAATTTCAAGTATACTACAGTACATGGAACATACTAACGGAGATCAATCTAATGGAACTGTACAACCAAACGCTTATGGCAGAACAGGCGGAACCCTTAGTTCACCGACTATGTTCAAATCGCTCTCATACGGATGAACTATGCCTGGTTCTACAAAAACATGTTCATTCTCTCTTGGAAAATATCAAGTGAAGAACAAGTATCATTCGAGAAGTGGTCCCAAAATCAAGATCAACAAGATCTATTTCGATGGAATAGGCAATGCAATGCACTACCTATTCGGGACCATGGACAGCACTAATGAATAGGAGGTATATAGTCGACTCGAGGAGGTCAAAACAAATTCAAAAGCACTAGCCGACCTGGAAAGACAGCAGATCAGTGTAGTCAAAACTACACTACAGCAAATCCAAAAGCCATTGACATCTCTTCAGGAAAGACAACGTCATATAAATCTCCAGGTAAATAGAATGCAAAATATAACAGATGACTTACTGGTGAGACAATTGAGGCAGGAAATAATTTCAAGCCTGACCTTACAAATTGTCGAGATTGAGTACAGGCAGCAAGCCTTACTCGACATAATAATCTTCAGTAAATATCACCAGTTGCATCCGCTAGTAGTGTCTCCCAAAAGTTTATTAGAGATATACCACAAGTCCAACGCTACCTGCCCAGATGCACAAAATAGTCTCTCCCAGCTGTATCAGTCTATCTATATCGTCTAGTCCAAAACAAATTAGTCATTCGAATTCAACTTCCGATTTTCAAGCTACCACAAATGAAGTTGTATCGAATACACAGTTTCCCCATATACGTTAATAAAAAACAATAATTGGTACCTGAAATAGAGTACTCGCACGTAGAGCATCACGTACAGACACAGGACATATTATTATTAAAAACACAAGATCTTAAAACCTTCAAAAAGATCACTCAATATTCCAAAGAGGACACTTACATCGCTAAGCTAGGCATTCCCATAACAACTCTCGATAACTCGACGGACAGCGTTGACTGCAGGGCGGCACGCTAGCTCGCCTCGGCTCATTGGGGAGGTTTCACGAAAAACCTGTCGCTGCCGTCAGCCATAATAAAAAAAAATCGTGCCTACAAACTAAAAGCCGCCACACATTCGGTCCTGAAGGGACCCTTACGTCATTTACCTATATACATATAGTTGAAGGCGCAGATGTTCTGCCTTCCTGCATGCCCCATCCACCCATCTGACTCTGAGGGCAATATTTTTCAGAGTCGCTACTTGACCCGCAAAGACAGAATGTAGCGAACCAAGCAACCTTCACGAAAGAGGGCTCCTGGGGAGTAGAAGGAGGAATAAAAACCCTTAACGGTTCATGTTCACGTTATTATTGCAGGTAGGTAGTACTTCATTTACAAGCCAAGGCACATATATGTATAAATATATCATTAGTTCAAAGGTATATACAGGTAAGTATATCAAAAAGTTAGAGCCACATAAATATAAATATAGTATTAAATCAAAAATATCATTATTGCAAAGGTATATACATGTAAGTATATCAGTAGATTAGACTTATATGTATATATATATTATATTAAATCAAAAGTATAATTATTTCAAGGTATATACATGTAAGTATATTGTTACAAAATCCACACTGTTGCTGGGGTTCGAAGAGCATCTCTTTTCTTTTGTTTCGCCCGGCTACACTGCTGACTGAATTTCGTCCACTTGGCCGAGCGAGTACCAGGACGATACGGATTAGGTTCCAGCGCTCACGCGAACGTGCGGGGGCACTTAAGGTTAAAACAACTATTACCTGGGAGCTCCTTCCAGCGTCACCAACGGAGACTTCTGAGCTGGAAGTTCGGTAGAGCTAAATTCGGCTTCTCCTTGGAGGACTTACTTGGGTCGATGAGATCCTGCGGACCTTCGTCGTATTGGGGCACAAATAGCACAAAACAAAAAAAGACTTGTAACACTTTTAGTTTGGGCAATTTTTCTTCTTGTATTTTCTGTCCAATTAATTCGTCCCTAATTCTCCTTTTTAGTTTTCTTATTTTTATTTGCTTAATTATTTGCTTTTTGGTTTTTTAATACAAAATTATTTTTCTTTTTTCCCATCTATCTTGCTAGTCTAGAACTTTTTATCAGACCAATTCGCGCCTTTTTTCTTTCTTCTTTCTCTCTCTTTTCAAAAATACATTTTGTACTAAAGAATTACCTACCTAGCTTAACCTAGTGACCTCTATTGCCAGCTAGCTACTCAAAGTATGTAACACTTGGCTGAGTTAATTACAATATTTTACTTAAATGTGTCGCAAACCTGCATCAGTTTCTTATTAGAATACAAGTTAAACATATTTTACTTATTTAATGACAAGCTAGCAATATTTTACTTATTTAATTACAAGTTAGCAATATTTTACTTATTTAATTACAAGTTAGCTTCTTATTTAATTACAAGTTAGCACTATTTACACGTAAGCAATACTTTGCTTATTTAATTTCAAGTTAGTAATATTTTACTTATTTAATTACAAGTTAGCAATATTTACATACACGTTAGTAATACTTTACTTATTTAGTTTCAAGTTGGTAATATTTAAACGTTAGCTATACTTTAGTTATTTAATTTCAAGTTGGCAATATTTTATTTATTTACTCGTCCAATTACAGGTTAAAATGGGAACAGTATAGTGTTGATTAACGATTTCATGTTTCATGGGGAAAGCCTAATTGAAAATCTACTAGTATCCTAATATTTATGAAAGATGCTACTAGTAAAACTTTATCAAGTCATTCTCCCCTAGGGTAAAGCCACCTTTAGTTTCATTAGGCTGTACTTTTTTTTCTTTTATACTTCTAGTTTATTACTTTTTCCATTTAATTTTATGACATATTGGTTTTGTTTTTTTTTTGTTTTTTTTTTTTAATTAATTGACACTTGCATGCAATTGCAATTCTTCACAAGTGTTTCTGAAATTTGTAATGCAGTGGTCTCGTGAAACTGTTGAAAAGGTGAACAATTATTATTTGCAAATGAGAGGAATTAGTTTGGAGGGATTTGGAAATGTCAAAGGACTTGCATCTTGACGGGACTTAAAAATTCTATGGCGAAAGGGATACTATGAATTTATTGCTTTTGTTAAGAAAAACTAGCATAAAGTAGAAAATGAAACCAAACCTAAATACCTGGCTAAGCTACGAGATCTATTATTGGAAGGTAATGCAAATTACAAACGCATAACTGCTGAAATGGAAAAGGAATACGACTTAGCTGTGAAATTGTTTATTGATTTTTCAATTATTAACGATCAAAATCATGATCTTTTGCTGACGATGATCAATGACTGTTGTTTCGATAAGTCCTTGGAAGCTGCAAGTTATGCTCTTGAGACAATACATTCGTCATTTTTATCGCTGGGTGACTTACATAGGTATTTCCTAGATTTTAAATTTGATCAGAACCCGAAATTGACGAGAGAGTCTACTACTCGATTTTACTATGAAGCATTCAAATTTAATCCAACAATTGGGATGCTCAAAATCAACTCGGTACCCTGTTTTACGGGCACAATTTCGATTTAGGCTCGATCTATCATTACCTTTACTTTTTGATATGCACTGTTCCCTTTTACTTAAGTGAAAATAACGTTTGCAAACTACTTCTTGCACATGCAGAATACCTTGAACAGTTAGATCCCGATAAAGTTGAATTTAGTTTACGCGATTTTTACGCTCGATTCTTGATAGTGGACATATTTTTCTTCGACAAAGATGTTCTAGATTTCAATAGTCTTGGCCGTTGTGTTCATGTGGATTTAAGAAAAGTTCTCTGTTCCAAAACAGTTAATATTACAGAATCCAGATTGTTAAAGCTGATTTGCATTCTTCTCTTTTGCATGTCTAAATTATAAATGATCAACTCACAGAAGGTATATTCATTGAACTTTGATAACAAAAGCTATATGACGTGAATCTGCATGGTTCACGTAGAGGGCAGAGCGCGCTTTGGTTTATTAATCGATGTAGAGAACCAAATAGCGCAGTGTGGACGTTTATATAGTGCTGTAACAGTACAATTCAGCCTTATCTGATTATCCACTGAGCCTTGAGCCCATAGAGCGGTCTCAAGCTCAATGCAGTTACAATATCTAGCATCTATCTAGATTAGATAGGAGCTCCAATACCGTATTTCGTAATACTGCTCCCCTCTGTTAAAGCTTGTAGCTCCGTCCAAGCACTCGTTTTCTGTTCTATAGAATTTTAGGCTTTAAAGGGAATTAGTTCTGTACTACTAATCACGTTCGTAAATTTACTGTGATGAGAAAATGTTTCTGATAATCAAGACCACAAAGTGCGACTTTAAAATGAAATTTTAAATTGAAAACGCGGGAAATCTTCTTTGGAAAATCAAATACTTATTTTTGCTCCAAATGAAAGAAAAAAAATATTCAGTGCTTTTTTGAATGATGAGTTTTTAAGATAAACCGAATGCTATGAAAATGTAACTGACAAACTAAACTAAGTACGGATTAAGTTGAAGATAAAAATTAAGTTGGGGTTATATACATATACCAGAAACAGGACACACTGCAAGTTTGTTATGATTATTGTAACAAATCTTACTGCGAGCACGCAACAACGTACTTTGTATGATGATCTAAATGATAATTGAATTTGTGATGTGAGGATGCTGAACAATATTCCCAGACATACAAGAGTAAAGCTATGCAGTAAGAATCATTATCGACGCATTAAGAGGGAGGTCCTCCAATACTTTGTGGTTGGGGTAAGACTTCAGCTAACGGCTTTCTTAGTGCCTCAAATGTTAATTCTAGGTTAGCCTCGTCTTCAACATTGAATGTTTCGTTTCCACTTCCATCATTATTTGTTTGTGGATGAAGAAACCAACCTCCCTTACTTGTGTCATGCTCCGAATCATCATTATTATAATTTTTTAACATCTATATTTAAAGATTGACAGACTCCTGCTGATTTAGTTATTTAATCCCAAGCATCATTTGGATAATTTAGTTCAATTGGAGTATTTACAGGAGTAATTTTTGTTAATTAATCTGAATTAACATCATCTCTGTCATATTTTATCATGGGAAGGCCATATTCTCGTTCCAAGGCTTGTTTAGATGTTTCATTATTTACCATTAGCTTGTCATTTCATTATTTACTATAAGCTTGTCATTATTTCCATTCTTACTATTAACTATGTCATTGTCGACTTGGTCGGCTGTTGGTTTTGGTTGAATTCCATTAATACCGGTATTAATTAGAAGTTGCCTAATCCCATTTTGAAAGTTTGTTGTATTATCCCCAAACTCCTCATCAGGAAGATCATTTTCATCGTCACAAATATTGCTCAATTCCTCAGCTTCTATAGTATTGTCCAAAACTCTAAGAGCCTCTTCAACACTGTTAATTTCGTTACTTTTATCAGATGAGACACTTTTAATAGAGGCTTATTCTTCTGGTAGATTGGTACAAATTTATTCTTCCAATGTAGCAGTAGCAGCACAACAATCGATTCCCTCATTCAGACAAGATTCAATTTCGATAATGGTTGTCAAAGGTTCAGAATTTTCGTGATGTGTTGTTGTAAGAAGATAACATTTCTTGTGGTCGATTGGCACATTTTCTTGTACAATAGTTTTAATTTTTTCCTCAGTTGCGCCTTTGTCTTCGTTGATGATTTGTTCATTTGTGTTGATTCTAGGACATTGCGATTTCTTGCATATGATGATGTGGGTTCTATCACTACACCAATTTCATTTTGGTTTTGAATATAATCTACGGCATTATTATTTTCAATATTTTCAAGATCAGCTGGTGATATAGGTCCACTGTTATTATCACTACCTTCAACAATTAAATTTTCATTACTATTATTAACAGCTGGAACGGCATTAGCAGCTGAGACACTTCTTCGACTTTCTGGTGATAAAGCTCGAAATATTGGAAATTCTGTTTTGTTACTTTCAACTGAGCTAGACTCATTTCTGAATTCCTCCAACCCCTTCTTTCTTCTGCGAGAGCAAACACAACCAGCTAGAACAGCCCCAAAGCTGAAGAATGCCATAGTTCCAAAGAAAAACGCATTACGTTCACTTTTTCGGAGATATGTCCCAATAGTCCTTCAAGGATTTTCGAAGGGTAGAATTTCGAAACGAGGAAAACAAAAAGATTTCGATTCACTTTACTTCACTTAGGAAGTTCAGTTAAGCTCAGTCTCCAGCCTCCAATAATTATAATGTACCCTATTGCTAATCCTAATGATTTTTTTTGTTTTTTTACCAATTATATTTTGGCATTTTACCTGCATGCCTTTGTGAGGCACGCGCATCTTTGGTATGATTAGTGTTATTTCATTGTCCGGCACACAAGATTTCCTGTGCGGATTTGTCTTAAAACACGGGTGACGGGCCATTTTCTATGCTTGTTCGTGACGTTCTCGATATGGTGCTAACCGATCTACGTGGACTGTTCGACTTTTCCCGCCCCGACACTTCTTAATCTTGTATACAACTTCCGTTACTAGTTCGGTTACTTTATACGGTCCGTCCCAATCGCTTTGTAGTTTCGGACAGCGACCAACAGCCCGTCGTGTAAAGTACAACCATACTAGCTGCCCCGCTTCATATTTGCGGTGGCGAGATCGTAGGTCATAATATTCGTTCATGTGTCCACTCGCGGCATTCAACATTTCTCGGTTATACTGGTGCACATCGTTTAGCGTATCAGTGAGTCCTTCTAAGTACTCTTTCATTGTGATAGGACCCTCTGGGGGCTTCCCATTGTAACGCAGAGCTTGTCAGCCGACAGATCTACCTACATTCACTTGTACCTGAATGTAGATACATACTGCACCCTACACCTCTTTGTTACAAAATCATCGCGGGATTAGCGTGGGTGGTTGCACAGCAAATATGCCGCGAGCGATCAGCTGGCTTGGAGTGGTTCTTGCCACCCACATCCCTTGATGCTTGTTAAGCTGTGCAAAATCGTCAACATAACTGATCACACAGACGGACGGACAGAAAAAAAAAGCTCTAATGCAGGCTTCCTTCTCATGGTGGAACCAGAATGCCTAAAAAGAAGAAAATTGATTTTATTTATATGCTGCAAAAAGAAGGAGAATAGAAGACCTCAGCAACGCCGAACAATTGCTAATTCACCCGGAGAGCTTACAACGCTGGCAAATAGACGATTGAGAGAGAGCGAGAGAGCTGAGAGGAGTCTCCGATGTTGTTGAGACCCCGACTTTGGGTAATAATGGGCCCGATCGCCCCCATCCACCCTGGCTAAGCCTCCAAAGCCGTATCGAAATGCTCAGCCCCATCTGTGCGTGTTTTATATCTATTGCCGTGTGTGTGTGGAAACGACCTCCCTCCTGTCCGCGACCATCTCCTTTTTGGAACTACTCACTCCATCGCGCTGAATCCGTTACCAACCTGTAAACAAAAGAAGAAAGCAACTTGGAGAAGGGCGGCCAAAGGTGACCAAACTAAATCACCCAAAAGAAGAAGGAAGGCGTATCAAGGAACTCAAAATTTCATCAAGTCCAAATCAAAATAGTTTATTTATTGCGGTTGTCTATGCATATTTATCGCTTATGATGGAGGAAACCCGATCACACACGGTATATATATAAAAACTAAAGGAAACAAAGTCTCCGGTTAATCTCAATCTAGATAAAAATCCTTACAACTAGCCCTAATAAGCGCTTTCGTATTATGTGACTTATAGAACCCTGTGATCGACGCCTAAACTTAGATGTACACTAAATGACTTTAACACAGTAAAATTTAGAACAAAAGAACACAAAGCAAATAATAATACTTAGAGAAAATTTGAACTAACCTTGTGGTCCTCTATGGACTTACTTTCTTTCAGTTCACTATGAGAAAGATCTTTAGGAAAAATCACGGTCGCACAGGTAAATATTCTAATTAACACAATTTATGAATGTGCAACATAGATAACAAATTTTTCTTTCAGTTCACTGTTAGAAAGATTATTAGAAACATCTTTAAGAAAAATCACGGTCGCACAGGTAAGCAACCCAATTAATAAAATTCATGAATGCGCAACATTAATAATTTTATGAATGCGCAGCATTAATTCTAAAATTTTCTTTCAGTTCACTATGAGAAAGATCTATATGAAAAGCACGTCGCACAGGTAAGTAATCCAATTAATAAAATTCACGACCAGAATGAATAGACTAAAATTTTTCTTTCAGTTCACCATGAGAAAGATCTTTAGGAAAAATCACTGTTGCACAGGTAAATATTCTAATTAACACAATTTATGAATGTGCAACATTAATAACAAATTTTTTCTTTCAGTTCACTATGAGAAAGATCTATGTGAAAAATCATTGTCGCACAGGTAAATATTCTAATTAACACAATTTATGAATGTGCAACATTAATACTAAAATATTTCTTTCAGTTCACTATTAGAAAGATCTATGTGAAAAATCACTGTCGCACAGGTAAGTAATCCAACTAATAAAATTCACGACCAGAATGAATCAACTCAACTTTTCCTTTCCGCTCACCAAAAGCAAAAAAACTCTAAAGACTAATTTTAAATAAAGAGGAATCACGACTCAATTTTTCTGCGACCGTTCTCGGTCAAACCCAAAAAACAACTGTCCGACTACCAGCAGTCTCCCTACATTCCATCGTTCTTCCTCAGCCACCGGCAAGCGAGCGCATTTTTCTTCTCAGATTTTTTTTTCTTTATTCAAGCCTGCTGCAACACATTGCATGATGGCATCACGCGATCTGTTACAGCTAGGCGAATTGCCGTTTTTGTCGCTTTGATGTGGTTGACTAGCTGTAAGTTTTAAACGAAAAATTGTATTTTGTGCTCATTTTGCACATTTTAGAATTTTTCGACTGAAAATATTCTGCTGTTGTTGTTGTTTCTTTTAGACCTGGACTTGTATGCGGGTATGTATAGATATGTTTTTTTTCCAGGAATTCTTGTACTATGGAGAAGTAGCATAGGGCTACTTCTTGAAAATATATAAATTTTATCTTTTTTCAGGAATTTTGTAATATGGAGAAGTTGCATAGAGCTACTTCTCGAAAAATATCTAAATTTTAACTTTCCAGGAATTTGTAATATGGAGAAGTAGCATAGGGCTACTTCTAGTAGATATTTAAAATTTTTCTTTCTTTTTTTCAGGAATTTGTAATATGGAGAAGAAGCATAGGGCTACTTCTCGAAAAGGACTGTTTTATCCCCTTTCTAGGTACCTCTGGGAAATCAAGGGGGTTTTTCTACAGTCGTAGAGAAGCCAAACAAAAGTAGCGTATAGGGGTATACGCTACAGCGTGGGGACGACCCACCGAGAATAGAGTCTCAGGCCGCGCGTAACGTGGAAGGGGGGAAAAAGAGAGAAAGAGAAGAAACAAAACAAACAGAAAAAAACTAGAAGGTTGACTCGGGAGGTGAGCTATGAATCACAGATTTGCAGCCGCGCCCAATATGGGGACGACCCACAAGAGTCTCAAGCCGGGCATATCGGGGAAGGGAGAGAAAAGAGGGAAAGGAGAAGAAAGAGAATAAAAACAAAAAAAAGGTTTGCCTGAGAGGTGAACTATGAATGACATCTTTGCAGCTGCACCCAACGTGGGGACGACACACAAGAGTCTCAAGCCGGGCATACACTAGACCCTGTGTTGTTGAGATCTAAGATTCCAATTCGTCTTGAACGAGGGAGGACTGATCTACCGATAGACGTCGTCTACCAACTCGCCTCGCCCAATGAGCTGACCAGGAAGAGGTGCAGCGATTGAGTTATTAGGTACGGGAATGTTCGGCTCGAGACTACGACTTCGTCGGTGAAATGCCGCTACTTATCGTTCTGCTGAATCCAGTCGCAACACCCCGGAAATCCGCCAATCCCAAGAGAGGAAAACGCTTCGTACCAGATAGAATTCATCTATCAACTCACTCAGGACGACGGAAATCCCGCGGGATGCGGCAAGCGGGTTCAAGATCTACGAAAATTGAAGAAAGGACAGGAAGGTAAAATCCTTCAGATGAAGGCTAACCCAGAAGGGGTTAGTAAGAAAGACTGAGACCATCTAATTTTGATAGTTTAGAGATAATATACTATGGAAAAAAAACTACCCTCCGCTGAAACTTCATCCACACAGACCGCCGCTCGGAAACGCACACTAGGGGGAAGAATGAAGAAAAGACAGGAAAGTAACATCCTTCAGCTGAAGGCTGACCCAGGAGGGGTTAGTAATACAATAAAAGAGGTTTATCACCCACCACTGAGGAAGTAGTAGGAGGGTTTGCGATAACCTGTAGTTCACAAGTGAAGCTTGCCGGATGCCTTGTTAGGGCTACCGAGATCTACACAACTTTGGTCAAGGCTTTATACCCTGAGAAGAGGAAAAAAATCCAAAGAGGAGAATTTAATAAAGTCACCTTGAAAGAATGCGAAAATTATAGAATTACTGCGTGCCTGATAAAGAAAATAGATCTTAGCCTATAATAGCCATTCACAAGATAAAACCGATCTAGTCCGACTGACAATCCGACTAGGAAAATGGCTTCTATGGTAGTACCGATAACATAGAAAACCTAAAAACGCGACAGTGATTCCATAGATCGTAAAGAAAACAAGGTTGGTTCTACTTATCTTGATCATTGGATGACTTGCAGTGTCGGAGAAGGAAAAGCAAAAGAAAAAAATTTCATATGTACAATGTCTAGACAAAAAAAAAAATCTCGCTCACTACACGCACTACTTGGGTTGCATCGAAGTGGCTCACCTGGAACTGGACAATTAACACGATAACAATATAAAAAAAATTTGAAAATAAACTAAAAAAAAAACGACGGTGATATTGGTAACAAGATACGTTTACGTTAGAATAATCAATAACACTACAGCGTATTACTCTACTAATAGTTAAGATTGAGGCAATGAATAAAACTTACGAAACAAATATATACAGCGTCAAGAATGAAATGAAGCGTCGATATTTTCTCTTCATGAAGGGCGTCGGCATGACGGCACGACGAGAGGTGAGACACACTTGTTCCAACACACACAAGAACATAAAAAGAACATCAATAAGCTTCAGCCACTGCTGAAAAAAAATAAAAAAAAGCTACCACATATTCAGCCATTACTGAATGCGTAAAAACAAAATTCTCTCTCTCTCTCTCTCTCTCTCTTCTCGATCATTCTCCAAGGCGTTCGCTCAGAATCAGGCTAGTCGCTAAGCCTTCGGTCACTCTATACTACGACGAGCTCTAACAAGAAACGTGTACATGGGGGAGGGGAAGGTTGGTGCAATGCCAGAGATCGGAACTTGAAGTTGCCGTCTCACATTGCACGATCGTGACAAGCACTCCCTTAGTCAAGGACAAAAATCAAGAGAGATGAACATCGTTCATCAACTTGACAAGGGACTGAGGTCAACAAATCAAGGAAAGGTGAGAGGTCGGTGATTAAGTGGCTGCTGGTACTCAAGTAAGAAGCCGTAGCGGTGATTTATATAAGGAGATAAATCTGAACGGGACAACCCAACTAAAACTAAATATCTGTGCGGGACAACCCAACTAAAACTAAATATCTGAATGGGACAACCCAACTAAAACTAAATATCTGTGCGGGACAACCCAACTAAAACTAAATATCTGTGCGGGACAACCCAACTAAAACCAAATATCTGAATGGGCCAACCAACTAAAACTAAGTATCTATACTGGACAACTCAACTAAAACTAAGTATTTATACGGGACAACCCAACTAAAACTAAGTATCTATACGGGACAACCCAACTAAAACTAAACATCTATAAGGGACAACCCAACCAAAACTAAGTATCTGTACGGGACAACCCAACTAAAACTAAGTATCTATACGGGACAACCCAACTGAAACTAAAAAAGAGATAATACGGGCTTCTTCTCGGAACCAGCAGAAGTGAACGGAAATAAGATCCATAACAGTATGCATCGCATACAACGTTCATCAACCACTAATCGGCTTAGCCTCCCATCACTAGAAGTTAGGGAAGGTTAATGGGGAATGACACAAAAAAAAAGGAATCAACTTCACCTCGTGTGGGACTCCGTTCCAAGATCACCATCCCAGCATTGCATCGATCACTCCAAGTCGGATACCAATCTAGAGGAAGCTCAACAGTCATCCTCCCGTCAGAGTGATCGAAGCAGCCCTAAACAGCGCCATGGGTGCGGAGCGCCACGCAAGCGCGAGGAGGTAGAAAAAAGATCATTCGAACCGCCAGGCTGCATCAACCCAACAAGGACAAGTTCACAATAGATGAACATCGTTCATCAACTTGTTGAGTTGAGACAGACGTGCGGTTCTTCAGGCAGGCCTACATCGAGTGGTCAGCTTTTCAGTGGCCGCGAACCGAAGCTTGGTTTCAAGGATGGTATGCGTCTCGCACAAAGCTCGTCGGCCACCGAAGAGACAAGCACTTCAACCTGAAAAAAAAGACTTGAGCTCGAAAACAATTTTGACTTGACCGAAGGCAATTAAGGCAATTTACCATCGCCCATACAGCCAAAAGCGTCAGCTTAAAACATACTGAGGTCTTACAAAACAACGAAAAGCTCTAATAGTGATAATAACACCAAAAAAATTGAGAAATAATCATTGAAATAGTAATTGCACTTTAGTCAAGAGAAGCTTGACTGAAGGCCAAAAAAAACCAAATTTGGACGCCATTTGTAACGCAGAGCTTGTCAGCCGACAGATCTACCTACATTCACTTGTACCTGAATGTAGATACATACTGCATCCAACACTTCTTTGTTACAAAATCATCGCGGGACTAGCGTGGGTGGCTGCACAGCAAATATGCCGCTAGCGATTAGCCGGCTTGGGGTAGTACTTGCCACCCACATCCCTTGATGCTTGTTAAGCTGTGCAAAATCGTCAACATAACTGATCAGACAGACGGACGGATAGAAAAAAAAAGATTTAATGCAGGCTTCCTTCTCATGGTGGAACGTGAAAGCCTAAAAAGAAGAAAATTGATTTTATTTATATGCTGCGAAAAGAAGGAGAATAGAAGACCTCAGCAACGCCGAACAAGTGCTAATTCACCCGGAGAGCTTACAACGCTGGCAAATGGCAAAGCCGTATCGAAATGCTCAGCCCCATCTGTGCGTGTTTTATATCTATTGCCGTGTGTGTGTGGAAACGACCTCCCTCCTGTCCGCGACCATCCGCTTTATGGAACTACTCACTTCATCGCGCTGAATCCGTTACCAACCTGTAAACAAAAGAAGAAAGCAACTTGGAGAAGGGCGGCCAAAGGTGAACAAACTAAATCACCCAAAAGAAGAAGGAAGGCGTATCAAGGAACTCAAAATTTCATCAAGTCCAAATCAAAATAGTTTATTTATTGCGGTTGTCTATGCATATTTATCGCTTATGAGGGGGAAACCCGATCACACAAAGATTCACACGGTATATATATAAAAACTAAGGGAAACAAAGTCTCCGGTTATTTTCAATCTAGATCAAAATCCTTACAAGTAGCCCTAATAAGCGCTTTCCTATTATGTGACTTATAGAACCCTGTGATCGACGCCTAACCTTAGATGTACACTAAGTGACTTTAACACTGTACAATTAAAAACAGAAGAACACAAAGCAAATAATAATAATTAGAGAAAATTTGAACTAACCTCGTTGTGCTCTATGGACTTACATAACACCTGATTTACTCATATTCGGGGTTTCCTCCTTTATCAAAAGGGTTGGACACTGGTTTTCCAACTATCTGCTAGCTGTTTCAGGATTACGTTGAAGTCTGAGTTCACCTCCTCGCTTCCCTGCTCCTTCGGATGTGTAAGAGCGAAATGTTTTGCAGCAGTTTCGGACAGAGGGATACTTCCTCGCCGGTATAAATCCAACTTGCCGTCACGCAGGAAAAATTTTCAAAATGATCTTTGTTACGTGCAAGGAAACTTTTCCTCAAATTTTCTCTCAGGTTCGCCACTACTATGGTATATAGGACCCACCGTCGCACAGGTAAATATTTCAAATAATGCAAATTATATGTGCACAGCATTAATACTAAAATTTTCTTTCAGTTCATCAGTAGAAGGATCTTTAGGAAAATCACTGTCGCAAAGGTAAATATGACATTTAATACAAATTATGAATGCACAGCATTAATAAACCAAAATTTTCTTTTCAGTTCACCAATCGAGAGATCTACATGAAAATCACAGTCGCAGGTAAATATTCTAATTAATACAAATTACGACTGCACAGAATGAATCAATCAAAATTTTCTATTCAGTTCACTATTAGAAAGATCTATAGGAAAAATTACTGTCGCACAGGTAAGTTTTCCAATTAATAAAATTTATGAATGCGCAACATTAATACCAACATTTTCTTTCAGTTCACTATTAGAAAGATCTATGTGAAAAATCACTGTCGCACAGATAAGTATTCCAATTAATAAAATTTATGAATGCGCAACATTAATACCAACATTTTCTTTCAGTTTAGTATTGGAAAGATCTTTTGGAAAAATCACTGTAGCACAGGTAAATATTCCAATTAATACCATTTATGAATGTGCAACATTAATACCAACATTTTCTTTCAGTTCACTATTAGAAAGATCTATGTGAAAAATCACTGTCGCACAGATAAGTATTCCAATTAATAAAATTTATGAATGCGCAACATTAATACCAATATTTTCTTTCAGTTTACTATTGGAAAGATCTTTAGGAAAAATCACTGTAGCACAGGTAAATATTCCAATTAATACCATTTATGAATGTGCAACATTAATACTAAAATTTTTCTTTCAGTTCACTATTAGAAAATCTGTATGAAAAATCACTGGCGAACAGGTAAATATTTCCAATACTAAAACTTATGAATGCGCAGCATTAATAACAACATTTTCTTTCAGTTCACTATTGGAAAGATCTTTAGGAAAAATCACTGTAGCA
The DNA here is from genome assembly GCA_963930735.1 of Dioctria linearis. Classification (NCBI taxonomy): domain Eukaryota; kingdom Metazoa; phylum Arthropoda; class Insecta; order Diptera; family Asilidae; genus Dioctria; species Dioctria linearis. The sequence continues at coordinate 166,170,860 of OZ005742.1, read as the reverse complement.
CAGGTAAATATTCCAATTATACCATTTATGAATGTGCAACATTAATACTAAAATTTTTCTTTCAGTTCGCTATGAGAGAGATCTTTAGGAAAATCACTGTGGCACAGGTAAATATTCTAATTAATACAATTTATAATTGCGCAGCATTAATGCCAAAATTTTCTTTCAGTTTATTATTACAAAGATCTGTATGAAAAATCACTGGCGCACAGGTAAATATTTCCAAAACTAAAACTTATGAATGCGCAGCATTAATAACAACATTTTCTTTCAGTTCACTATTGGAAAGATCTTTAGGAAAAATCACTGTAGCACAGGTAAATATTCCAATTAATACCATTTATGAATGTGCAACATTAATACTAAAATTTTTCTTTCAGTTCGCTATGAGAGAGATCTTTAGAAAAATCACTGTGGCACAGGTAAATATTCTAATTAACACAATTTATGAATGTACAACAGTAGTATAGCTATGTCGGTTCTAGACCACTTTTGATCGAAATTTTTCTAAGTCCAGAAATGACATTTGGACTTAGAAAAATTTCGATAAAAATTGGTTTAGAACCGACATAGCTTTTTGGGGGTGGTATTTCTGAAAAAAAATTTATACTCCGACCTTACAAACACACACACACACACACACACACACACACACACACACACCTACACATTTATTTTTTGTTAATACCCACACACAATAATTGTAGCTGATCTTTACTAACGCACAACTCGAACTTCTTAACATTCATTAAAACACAGTAAGCAATAATTGTTAAAGTTGATTATTTTATTTTACCTCACCAGAGATAATTTCTAAAAAAATATTTTTTGGCATAATGACGTTTTATCGCTGATAAGAATTGCGCCGGCAGCATAATGTATTCGTATGAGAATAGTTCTATGACCGCAATACGAGGTTGATAAGAAAACTGACCCCAGACTTTTCGAATAATAAATTTAGCGTAAAACTGGCCTTGAAATTCATAATGGTGATAACACGTATGAAACTGGCTCGATGACCAGAATACGAAACTGATAAGAATAACGTACAACTGCTCGATTTAAACTAATTAGACATCAATCATAAATTGCCAAATTTTTATAAATGCAATGAAATCTAATCAATTGTGGTTAACAAATTTAGAGCGTAAAATTCCCATCATCTATTTTAGTAAGCGACCCGCAACCACAACTTTTGAATAAAAATTTCATGAGAAATTCAAGTCAATTCGTTTTCAAACCACTATATCCTGTTATGCCAAAAATTAGAAGCCGCAACTTTTGATAAAAATTTCATGAGAAATAGAAATTAAGCAATTTAACTGTAATTAAATTTCTCATATATGAACAAAGATTCTATACATAAAATAAAGCCGCAAAACGCTTTGTTTTCTTTTTTTTCGTTAGAATAAATTTACAGGAAAATGGTAACCGCACCAAAAATAAATGATGGAAATTAGTATAAATACAGTTGTAAAAATGATACAATTATCAGTTATTTATTTCTTAAGCTTTTGAAATACCTAAGGAAAATTTGAAAATTAATAGAAGGTAGGTAGATACAAATTAATAACTGCCACTTGAGAAAACTGACTGATCTTTAAGTATCAGCGTAATACACCCCCTTTCATGTACAATTTTACTTTTCTAGCTCAGGAATTTCAATGGCCCCAAAATCTAATAGCCAAATCTACTTTCGTTCAATAAATTCGGAAAGAAGTGCTACATCTAATACTTTGGAAGATGATATAAGAAGAGGGATAAATCGTATTGCTTCTTTGCGGGAATATCTTGATATATTACATTTATTTTGCGATGATGATGAAGAAATTCCTGAGTCTGATTATGATGAAGATGAGGATATGAACATACACTTGGACCATGCAGTGATTGATACAGATTCCGATAATGAAGATGACGATAACTTTGAAATAAAAATATCATTCCACTACATAATTTCAAATACTGAACCCTACTGCATCTATTGTGCAATCAATAGATATGTTATAATTGATGATGAAGTATTAGTAAATAGGTCGTTTTTTAATTTTGATGATTTGGATGATTTTTTGGTTGAACATTTTGTAGTATGTACTAATTGCAATAATGCACTAGATATAAATATTATATGAAAATTACTTCTCGTAGGTCTTTTATCTTCTTTTATTCATTCGTTTCTCTCTACTTTTTTCTTCTAGATGTATGTGTGTATATACATATAGCCTTTTATTCAACTATTTTCATACCTTTTTTTCTTGGAGGGGTATATAAGGAGTACAGCTTTTCGCTTTCGTTGATCAGTTTACTCACGTTGATTGAATCAGGCATTTTAGTTATTTCTAAAGATGGCTTCTTATACAAAAATGTCAAATGAAATAGTAAATAATTTAAAAGAAGTTATACCTTTACTTCAAGCAAATAATATTTATGAGTTAAAGAAGTGGATAAAATATTGTAAAAGTAATATTGGTTTAATGTATCAAGCTCTAAAACGAGCTAAGACAATAGGTGAAAAGAAAAACTTAGAAACGAATATAGGCCATATGAAAAAGTTTTTATGCGATATTACATCACTAGTTCATGTTGGTGGTGGTGGTGGTGGTGGTGGTAGAGTAAAACTTGATAGAAGAAATGAGTCTATAGTGTGGAAAGATATAAATTCAGCATTCAAAAATCGCATTCAAACAGGTGTTTTTATTAATAAAACGTTTAAAGATCCTAAACTGTTTTTGAAACGAGTTGGAACACTGTTAGTGACGCGATTGAAAAAAATATTGGGAAAGTTTAATACAATTAAAGTGAACACTTCTTTTTGCTGTGAATTTAAAAAATTAACTACTGATGGTACAGAAGTTCGAGAATATAAGTATCTAACAACAGGAAATAATACAATTGATGGTGGAAGTAATTTAAAAGAACTTGTTAAGAACATACAAGGTGTATTGTTAACTAATTTAGATGAGTTTCAAGAGCGTGATAGCGGATGGGCTTTAAGTCAAATTATTAACTTGGCGGTGAACATCAACAAATATGTACCGCTTACAGGCTCATCATATATAGATTTACCTCCACAAATAAAACGGAAAAAAGCTTGTGTTAATGTAAAAAATTCAGATAACGCATGTTTTGCTTGGAGTGTTGTAAGTGCTATACATTCAACTACTTTACATGCAGATCGTCCAAGCTCATATCCATATTACGCTAATATACTTAATTTAGATGGCATCACTTTCCCGATACAAATGAAAGACATCTCCAGGTTTGAAAAAAAAAATAACATTAGTGTTAATATATATATAATGAAAAAAAAAGAGAGGTGATTTTACTGTTGTACCAACAAGATTAACCAACCAAAAATTACTGCAACATATCAACTTGTTAATGCTTCAGGATAAATACGTAGATAATACTGATGACTTTGATAGCAATGATAGTGATGATGATGACGATGATGCTGAAGTTAATTATCATTTTTGTTGGATAAAGAATTTATCACGATTAGTATCATCACAGTTACCACGGCAAGGACATAAAAAGTGGATATGCGACCGATGCCTTCATTATTTCCATACTGAAGTTAAGCTAAAGCACCACACCATGGACTGCGAGCAAATTAACTCATGTAAAATAATCTTACCGACAGAAGATGCGAAGTGGCTGTCATTTAAGAATTTTAATTATAAACAACGATGTCCATATATAGTATATGCTGATACCGAGAGTTTGTTACATCCTATTAATGTTGCAGCTGGAAGTAGTACTAGGCGTTATCAAAAGCATGAGATACATAGTATTGGACTTTATTTTATGTGTTCTTATGATCCAACTCTCAATTTCTATCATTCATATCGAGGATCAGATTGTGGAAAATGGTTTGCCTGTGAACTCAGAAATTTAGCTGAGGATATTGAGGCAACATTTCTTTGCGAAATTTCTATAGAAGAAATCACAGAGGAACTTGCCAGTAAATTAAGAAGTCAGACCGTTTGTCATATATGTGAATCCGAATTTTTAAATTCAGATGTACGTGTAATAGATCACAGCCATATGACCGGGAAGGTGCGGGGGATGGCTCATCAAAATTGCAACATAAATTTTCAAGATAGTCGTGTAATTCCAGTGGTCTTTCACAATTTGAGTGGATACGATGCTCATTTTATTATTAAAGATATTGCTATAGCTTTTGATGGTAAAGTTAATTTACTACCACTAAATAAAGAAAAATACATTGCTTTCACAAAAAAAGTAGAAGGTTTTCAAGCTACATATAAATTTATAGACTCCTTTCGATTTTTACCAACATCTCTTGAAAAATTAGCTTCTTACTGTGATGACTTCAGATTAATAAAGAGAGAATTTCCTATTAATCATCACCTTCTTTCAAGAAAGGGGGTATTTCCTTACGATTACGTAGACAGCTGGGTAAAATTAAATGAGGTTCATCTTCCATCAAAAGAAAATTTCTACAATAAACTTAACGATAGCCATATCAGTGATGATGATTATGCACATGCGCAAAATATATGGCGAGTATTCAATATTCAAACAGTGGGTGAATACTCTGATCTATATTTAAAAACTGATATTCTTTTATTAGCTGAAATATTTGAAAATTTTCGTAATAGTTGTCTTCAAAGCCATCGACTAGATCCAGCTCATTACTTTACAACTCCAGGTCTAAGTTGGGACGCTATGCTGATGCACACCAAAGTGAAATTAGAGCTCATTACAGATATTGACATGCTATTATTTATTGAAAGAAGTATTAGAGGGGGTGTAACCCAATGTAGTGGGCGATATAGCAAAGCAAATAATAGATATATGGCAGATTATAAGCCGCAGGATAAAATAAAATATTTGATGTACTTTGATGTGAATAATTTATATGGATGGGCAATGTCACAGTTTTTACCTACAGGAAATTTTAAGTGGATTGAAAGTGCTGATATTGAAAATACTTCCGACGATTCAGATGTTGGATACTTGTTGGAGGTTGACTTAGAGTATCCACATGAAATACATGATCATCATAAAGACTTACCATTTGCTCCAACGCAAATGAAACCTCCTGAATCGATGAATTCAAAACTATTGCTAACCGAATATAATAAAGATCGATACGTTATTCATTACCGCAGTCTCAAGCAATGCTTAAAAAATGGTTTGATATTAAAAAAAATACATCGAATTTTGCAGTTCAATCAGTCACCATGGTTAAAAGAGTACATTGATTTAAACACAGCTTTTAGAACAATAGCAACGAATGAGTTTGAAAAAAATTTTTTTAAGCTTATGAATAATGCTGTATTTGGCAAGACGATGGAAAATGTTCGGAACCGTGTGAATATCAAACTTCTCACTAAGTGGCATGGTCGATATGGAGTTAAAGCAATGATAGCTAAACCTAATTTTCACAGTAGAACTATATTCGATGAGAATTTAATTGCAGTTGAATTAAATAAAACCCAAGTGCTTATGAATAAACCTATTTATATAGGCCAAGCTGTACTGGATATATCCAAAACATGTTTATATGAATTTCATTATGGATATATGAAGCGTGCTTATGGAAATTTATCTAGATGTATCTATACAGATACAGATTCATTAATCTATGAACTGGATGATATAGATCCATATGAAATAATGAAAAGAGATATACATATGTTTGATACAAGTGATTATTCTGTAAACAACATTTATGATCTACCACGTCGCAATAAGAAAGTTCCAGGCTTGATGAAGGATGAATTGAATGGACGTGTCATGACTGAGTTTATTGGTTTGAGAGCCAAGATGTATAGTTTACGAGTTGATGGTAAAGATTATTTAAATAAAGCTAAAGGAGTTAAAAGTTATGTTTCTAAAAAATCAATTTGCTTTATAGATTATAAAAAATGTTTAGATCAATTTACTGAAATATATAGACAACAAAATTGTATACGATCTGTCAATCATAATGTTTTTAGTATAACTCAAAATAAAATTGCCTTAAGCCCTTTTGATGATAAACGTTTTATTATAAATGGCTCCACATATACTTTACCTTGGGGTCATTACAGTTTATTGAACAATTGAAATTTTAGCAAAATAAAAGGCTTCATATTATAAGAATTTTTGTTTTTATTGTTCCCATAAGATTAATTACTAGTCTTATAAATCATTTATTTATTTATACAGCAAATTTATAATATTTCATTTTTATTGACCCATGAATTGTGTTTTGCAGAGAACCCTAACCATTTTACAAAAAATTTATTCCGTTTTTTCTTCAATACTTTTTCAACAAGGTAATTATGTGGATATTTAGTCTTTAGTAGTTCTTTTTCATAAAATCCTCCTTTGATTGGGTGTCTCTCATAATCCTCTAGCAGATATGTAACCGGATTCGTATTTTGTATGTTTTTAATTTTAAAGATCTCAGTCGTCCAGTTCGGTGTGTACCCCTTTTCAAATATATGTTTATGCTTGCTGATGCGAACATAGTCATCAACCTTATATTTTGCTGCCCCCGCTATTTTTATGTGATTGTATACTGTTTGTAGTAGAATATTTTTATTAATGTGATTAACATCGGAGGGGCGCATTTTAATGGTCCTATGCTTTTTATTATTGTATTCATGAACAAGATTATGTACAAAATCAATCCAACGATAGGAACCATTCTTACTGAATTCTTTCCACATCATACCTTTTAATGTTCTATTAAATCTTTCAACTATTGAGGCTTTCATTATACTAAAAGTCGAATAGTGTTTGATTCCATATTTTACCATTAGTGTCTGGAATATTTTATTATAAAACTCTTTACCATCATCTGTCTGCAAATGTTTAGGAATCCGACCGCTTTTTAGAACTTTTTCCATTGTAGCCGTTACCTCTTTTCCAGTTTTATTTTTAATGGGCTTTACCCAAGCATATTTTGAAAATGTATCAATAACTGTTAGCAAATAGTAGTATCCATTATTTTCGCGAACATAAGCACCCATTTCAACCAAATCTGCTTGCCAGAGATCATCCAAATCTTTCATAATGACACGACGCCGGGGAAAATTTCGACGAGCTGCTTTATGCAGCTCACTCACAAGGGCCTCTTTACTCATTGTTAGCTTTGACTATAAGAGATTCTACATTTATTAACCCTCGTAAGTTCTTTTCAATGTCTTCGCACTTTGTATCAATATAAACTTTTAACTTTTCAAATGACTTATTTATGTGTGATTGTGTCAATGTTTCCAGTTTTTCTCTAGTTATTTTAATAATATTATGTACATTCGCAAGCTTTTCCTCTAATTCACTCTTAGCTGTTTTTGTTTCTAAACTACTATGGGATTTGCATAAATCTAAATATTTATCTATTGTCTCATCTATATATAGCATGTTTACAGCATCACTATCTTCTTCTGGATTTTTGAGATTCTTAATATTCTTGAATTGCATATCATAGTTGTTATCTGAAGTTAACAGAAAACCCACTCCTGCAGGTCCGCTTAGGCCTCTTTCGCCTGGTGGTCCAGAGGGACCCCGTTCTCCTCGAGGTCCGGGGGGGCCACGTCCAATATTACCATCTCTTAGCGATCGTCCGAACTTGTCAACACTCATTTCATGAATAAATATATAAAAGCGGAAGAAGGCTTTTTATAAAATTAAATCAGACTCTCTTAACTCCTCAATAATGGAAACAATTTCATTGTTATGACTATTATTTCCAGCTACTTGAGAGCCAATTAAAAGTCGTAATCTGTCCACCAATTCATTTGGATCGTCCCAGTAAACATAGTCAATAGTGTCTCTTGGAAGCTTCATGAGCCCCTTACCTTCATGACTGCTAAATTTCTTAATAATTCTCATATATTTAGGACCTTTACTACCTCTTATTTGCCCATCTGCACTATAATCACGTCTATGGGCATTAGAATTTTCCAAGATTTCTCGATAATTAGCCAAGTCTTTTTCATCATATAAACTCTTTGATGGTTCTTTCATAAAAAGAAGTTCGCATAAACCCATTGTTATGTAATATTGCTTCCCATTAATAATAAAATGTTGTGAATCAATATCAATGCTAGATTTCCCAATTTTCCACCCTCCATTATCCATATAAACACCATAAGTGTTGTCAATTTTAGGACTTTTGGTTTGGTAAAATTCTAAATATTTATTAACTAACCCAGTTGATAAGTTGAGGGTGGAATCCGATTTATTAGCTAAGGTTCTTGAATGAGTAGGTGTTCCATACTCGTCTAGTGATGACATTAAAGAAGAGTCTCTATACTTTAGCGGTGTGCTTGTTGGTTCCATTTTCATATACATTTGTTTTGGGTTTAACTCGAAGCCATCATAATCATCATCATCTTCATCATTTATTTCATTTTCCTTTTTTGGTTCTGGTTTGATATCAGCATGAAGCCTCTGTTTTGCTTTTGTATCACTTACAAGCTCTTTAAGTGGTCTTGTTATGGGCTTAAATGTTTCTTCAAGTTGAGATTCAACATCGATTCGCCCCGTTTTTATAGTTCGATACTTTTTCTTGATAGCATTCCTAGTTTTAATAATATCCTTGATTAACTCCTTCTTATTCGTAATGATTTCCATCTTTTTACCCATTTGTAATGATAACTATTTTTAAAACGATCTGTTAACGGCTTTATTAACTGGTCTGTTAACAGCTTTAACTGCTGTCGTAACCGCTTTAACTGATCTGTTAACAGCTTTAACTGATCTGTTGACTGCTTTAACGGGTCTGTTATATTTATACAGAAATATATGTATCGAATCCCTGACGATAACGTCCCTTGCTTAAGGGGCTGTCTTTATCTACTACCAGAAACCCATATTTATCCCCCCAACACTTAGCACACATATCTCGGAAAGTATCAAAATTCATATCCGTATTAACATGATCATCATAAGCGTGCCTAAGATTTGTATCATCTTGCTTAAATAAAATGAGAAAGTTGGCATTATCTCGTACCAAGTGTTTTGGTATATGAGTATAAGTCTGGCAAAGATAGAAACTATCAATGTTATTATGTCGACCCATACAAAAATAAGAGCGTATGTTGTCTTGTTTCCCACATGCTACATCATCAAAAATAAAAACTGAATTTTGTTTTGCCTCATCAAATGGTATAACATCATCATTATTAGAAAATGTATAATAGCCTAATCCTTGTATGGGTGACAAAAGTTTTCTTAAGTATAAATACTTTGATTGGTAGAGTGATTTTGAATATACATAAACGTTTTCATAACTCAAACCATTAGGATGTTCCAGCAAACTAATCATAACATTTGTTTTTCCACAATTGGAGGGACCAACTATTAGAGCACGTATACTATTGGGTAATAATGAACTATGTCTTCCAGTTTCTTTAACATTGCTCTGAAAATCATTATTTCTTATTGGCAGCGATAGATTTTGCTTAATGAACTTCATTTTGAATACTAACTACAACCTATAAATGCTTACTGAATTTAAATACTTTTTTAGTTTGTATCTGAGTGTTGAAGGCTAAAGACATTTTACTTATGCTTGAGCATAATAAGAAAGGAGCGGGGGTAATTAACACACTCATTAATAGGTTGCCGTTTGAATTACACTTACCAGGCTACCAATATTGCGGACCTGGTACGAAACTAGCAAAAAGATTAGCTCGGGGTGATCCTGGTATTAATCCTTTAGATAGCGCATGTAAAGAACACGATATTGCCTACTCTAAATTTAAAAGTACACCAGATCGCAACATAGCAGATCGGATTTTGGCTGAAAAGGCTTGGAGTCGAGTTAAATCTACTGACGCAAACCTAGGTGAGCGTGCAAACGCATTGCTAGTTACCAATATCATGAATGCTAAGGCTAAATTCGGGGTGGGTATGGCGAAAATGAGCACACGAAAGAAAAATAAAAAAGTTAAGAAAAACATTACCCTGAGAGCGGTTATCTCAAAGGTGCGAAAATCTATTCAAAGGCAAAAACCTGATTCTTTGCAAAGAGCCATTGCGTTGGCACGAAAGGAAGTAGGAGATACAATTAAATATAGGAAGAAATATGTGAAAGTTCCACGAGTCATACCTATACCAAAAACTGGCGGTATTTTACCATTCCTCGTTCCTTTATTTGCAGGTCTTTCTGCTTTAGGATCGCTAGGAGGAGGTGCATCAGCTATTGTAAACGCTGTTAATTCTGTTAAAGATGCAAAAGAGCAGCTCAAAGAGAGTAAGAGGCATAATGAAGAAATGGAATCCAAGCTAGTAGGAAAAGGCCTTTACTTAAAACCTCATAAAAAAGGATTGGGGTTGTACTTAAACCCAGAACCAAAAAACTATTGAAAACGCTGCCTAAAAGACCGCTAACTGAGGTAGACTTACTTAAATATGCAAAGGATCTACCACATTTTCGAGGAGTTTTCATGCGTGATAAGCTTCCAAAGAAACTTAACAAGAAGGAATGCGGTATTATCAACTTGGATATATCATCCGGTCCAGGAACTCATTGGGTAGCGTACTATAAAAATGATGAAGATATTCAGTACTTTGATAGCTTTGGAAATCTACAACCACCATTAGAAATTATAAAATATTTAACTAGTAATGTAAGGTATAATTATTCCCCATATCAAACATATAACTCTGTAATATGTGGTCATTTATGTTTGAAATTTTTGTATGATTGTTACGAAAAATAAAAGAATATGTATGTATTTTTATTTATTTATTTAAAATATTTCCTTTATACAATAGGAACAACAAGGCCCCTTAATTCTATTATATAACTTCAATAGTTTGGATATTCGCAAAAATTCTCTTTTAACATGCCGGCAATTACAAGTATCTGGACCCGATGTTGAAGTATTGTAAGCCCAACTGCAGGATTCATAATGCTCCCCATATTTTGAAGTCAAAATGTTCATTTCTTTATATTCATGCAAAAAGCGGTAGGATTTTTCTATTTCCTCCTTATGTTCTTCTAGTAACAACTTGTCATACTCTTGCAAGAATCTGCTAATATCGAAATGTTTAAGAAATATTTGCACTTCATCATTTAATCTTTCCATATTTTTTTATTTCTTCCTTGTACTACTGAATTCCCCAGTGGTTCAAACTGAAATGATTCTCATACCCTAACAAATCTATATAAATGAGGAGGAAATCAGATAATTGCATCATTTTAAATTACACCACAATGTCATTAACACTTACATTAAGCGGAAATTCATCTATATTAACAACCGAGTATTTCCCACCCATAGATTTGTCGGGGGATTATGTATGTGGGTTAATTGATTTCCAAACTTACAATTCAATACCAAATATTGAGAATAACAAAAATAATCTACTTCACATTGGGGGTGCGGTTATAGAAATACCTACAGGATCATATGAGATAGATGACATAGCTGAATATCTGGAGAATCAATTAAGTAAATTAAGTGAAGAGGGTTACCATATAAAATTGCGTGCGAACAATAACACTTTGAAAAGTGAAATCAAATCTAGTGGGCCCATTTACTTTAACAAAGAGGGTACAGTTGGATCACTTTTAGGGTTTAGTAAGCGACAACTGGAACCTAATAAATTGCATGTATCAGATTTACCAGTTAATATAATTAAAGTTAATACAATAAGAGTGGAATGTAATATAATAAGTGGATCATTCATGAACGATACCCGAGTACATACAATACACGAATTCTCCCCAAAGGTGGGGCCTGGTTATAAGATAGTTGAGGTACCAAAGAACGTCATTTATTTACCGCTAACCACTCGAAGAATTACTTCCATTAGCTTAAAGCTCATTGATCAGGACGGTGATTTAATAAATTTTAGGGGAGAGACAATAACAGCTCGGTTACATCTAAAACCGCAACATGATAATATATAATAAGGATAAATTACGTACATTAGCTACCCTCAACAACAGTTCTCCTGCAACTCTCACCGAAATTAGACCACAAAGAGAAAAAAAGGTCAAACTTACCACACAAAATAAGAATTACTTGAGATCTTTAGGATTTATCATAAAAGACGAGCAATGAGTGAAGTTTTGAGTATCAAGGATGCTGTAAGCTATGATAATAGTGTCGCAAAAATTGAATATCATAGTTACTCACCCTTTACGAACTCTTTCAAAAACAATGATGAAATACGTATAGCTATTCAACATCAAGACATCTATGTACTTCCAAGTGAAAGTTTTATTTACATTGAAGGGAAATTGGAATGTACTCCTAGGGCGGCTGACAAAACTCCCGATGTAAAGTTAACTAATAATGCGATGGCATTTTTATTTGAGGAGATCCGATATGAAATAAATGGAGTACAAATTGATCGAAATAAAAATGTTGGTCTTACTTCAACGATGAAGAATAAGCTTTCATTAAACGAAAGTGAAAGTAAAATGCTTCTAAATTCAGGATGGTCTCTCACCAATATAACTCTTAACACAGAAAGAAACTTTAATTTTTGCATACCACTAAAATATCTTCTTGGATTTGCTGAGGATTATAAGAAAATAGTTATTAATGCCAAACATGAACTAGTTTTGGTTCGTTCCAGAACGGACCTAAATGCAATTTATGCCAAAGATTGTGATGGCTCAGTAAATATACTTAAATTACAATGTCATCTGCCACATGTTACTGTAGCTGATATGGAAAAGTTGTCTCTATTGAAAATTACCGAAAGTAATCGGTCGATTGAAATGGTATTTCGAAGTTGGGATTTGTATGAATATCCATCACCACCGCAGTCCACGCGACATACATGGGCTGTTAAAACAGTTAATCAACTAGAAAAACCAAGATATGTGATTTTTGCTTTACAAACTGACCGTAAAGATTCGAGTGAAAAAGATGCGTCCAAATTTGATCACTGCAACCTAACAGACCTAAAAGTTTATCTAAATTCTGAAAAATATCCATACAATGATTTGAATATAAAATATAACATAGATCAATACGCTATATTATATGAGATGTATTGTAAATTCCAACAGTCATATTACAACCGCCGATCTGAACCATTACTCACTAAAGAGCAGTTCAAAAATTTGGCTCCTTTAGTTGTTATTGATTGCTCACGCCAAAATGAATATCTCAAAACTGGTCCTGTAGATGTCAGCATAGAGTTTCAAACATCTGTAAATATACCGAAAAATACTGCTGCATACTGTCTACTTATACATGATAGAATAGTTCAGTACAATCCTCTAACTAGTGAAGTTCATAAACTGTAAAAATGAATTGCATCATTGATATTCAAGGGTTCAAAGGACCTAGAAATACGTTCATCTTAAAGGAAATTGCCATTATAACTCAGAATAATCAACTACAGCACTTTATTTTGAAACCAATATACAACTTTGAAAATCTACCTCCGGAACTACAAAATCAAGCAAGATGGCTAAATCAATATCACCATGGATTTGTTTGGAATGGAGGATTTACTTCACAAGATAGTGTCACTACCCTTTTTAAAGATATTCTCTAAGACAAAATCATATATGTGAAAGGAAATGAAAAAATCAAGTGGATTACCGATATATTAAAGTTGGAAAATAATGTACCAATTTACAATTTAGATGAAAAGGGGTGTCCTATATCAGAAGAATTACGAAAAACTTATGTTGATGTACCACGATGCGTAATACATAGTGGTGTATGTGCATTACAAAATGTTTGTCTGTATAAGAAATTTATGGATAATTTTTAATAAAATACATTTTTTAAAAAAAATCAATTGTTTTATTCACACAATTTTATAATATATAAACTATTCACTTTAGCTGGAACTCTACAGTTTATGAAATGACCATGTTGTAAGTCTGCTTCATTTTCCTCAAATCAACAGATGTGATGTCAGATTTATATGTAGAGTCATTCTCTCTGAAGTATTCAATTTCACCATTACTCAAAATCCGTTCTCCTTCAAGTTCATGATATTCATAACAGGATATTTTTAGAGTTCTATGCTCATAGTTGCTATCATATGTACATCGAACTCTCATTGATTTGTCCTCCTCAAAGTTTAATTTAAAATGCCTGTAAAACACACACAATTGCCTCCTCAACACTCACTACACTATTTTCTGGTATTAATTCCACATCAGTTTCCTTAGGTGATTCAGTTCCATTTTCTGAAGAGATAACAGAAGAATCATCATTTAAGGGTATATTAGTTGTTGTTGTTGTTGTTGTAGGTAATGCATCATAAGTAGCATTACTTATTGTAAGTAACCGAAATGATAAAGAAATTTGAACGGAATCATTATTTGGCAACTGTATATTAAAATCGATATTATCACTTGATTTATGCCCTAAGTTTAAATTGATTGGGAGTGCTAAGCAATTTGCATATAAAGAGCATACTAATGCAAATGCAATAAAAATTTTGAATGACATAATATCTCTTTATTTGTTTAGCTGTTGATTGCTCAAAACGTTGACAAAGACTATGCATTATTACGGTAATTTAATTGATTATATATAATTCCACCCTTATCACTCAATTTTCATATCAGAATTTGTTTGGGTATTACTGCTTTCACACTCTTTTACATCTTTTATTTTTTCTGATTTGTATGCTTCTTGTTGCTTTATTGGTTTTCGATACCACTCCTCCTCACCTGCAAACGGGCAGTTATGTAGGAAGAAATTAGTACTTGGACGTCTGATCGTCCCATCTTGTAGCCAGCCTATTACAGTTATTTCTCCTCCCTTGACTTCAATCTTAACATGTTCAAATGGATTGATGCGCATCTCCCCAAAATTTGAGGGAATTGGTTGACCTCTACTCAAAGTTAATACCTTGCATCTTTTACCATTTTCAGCAGTCATATATACTTTCATTAAGTCACATCTTACAACCGAATGCACAATCTTCATATACATCCAACCATTCAGACAGGTACAAAAATGCGTTTCATCCCATATAGAATCAACCCAAAACATTTTTTTTTTTTTTTTTTTTTTTATGCCCTCCCGTTGAAACTATGTTAACCTTTCTATTGTCAGATTACCAATGATCAGGTGTTAAAAATGAAAATGTATTTATTCATTTTCTTTCACCCTTTTCAGGACTCAAGAACGTACTAATAATGATCCCATATACATTGATACCAATAACTCTAAAATTGCACCACCTTACTTTTTCCACCCTTTGACTGTATAAAATTAAATGAAACTAAATAAATGTTATTCAAATATATAAATATTTATTTGTTTATTTTAAATAGTTGTACATATTTGGTATTTTATGAGGATAATTAATTTCATTTTCTTCTACATCATCATCATCATTGTCATCATCATCATCACCATCATCATTGTCACTAATAATGAATTTTAAATTATAAGTTTTATTGGGATGAAATTCATTAATAATTTTATAGGTTTGCTTGTTATTGATGTCATTGATAACATCTTCCGAGAGGTTATTGAATCGGGCTGGTAAATATAGGTAGTTATCATCCAATTCCAGCAATAGCTTTTCACCAAAACTAGTACTTTTCCTAGTAACGTTGAGAATTTTATATGTTTTGTTTACATCCATTTTTGTAACAGAGAGTGTCGGCTTGAAGTTAAATCCATTTAAAATAGCTAGATATTTAGTATCAGGTTTTGACGTTCGAGTTACGGAATTATCATCTCTCATCCCCCGGGTTCTTTTAATATGCAACTTTTTTGAATTATCACAATCCATTTTATCCTGAGTGATGTATCAGATAGTACTTTATTATACAAAATTCAAAGCCTTACTAACGTCCAAACAATTATTATCGAAAGGTTTTATAGAGCAAATATAAAAAGAAAAAAATGGTGGGGGCTTTTCCCACACCCAAAAATTTGCCTCATATATGAAACCACAACATCCTGAACATGTGTTATGTATTAAAAATTAAAAATAAGATCGTCCCAGTAAACATAGTCAATAGTGTCTCTTGGAAGCTTCATGAGCCCCTTACCTTCATGACTGCTAAATTTCTTTTATAGCTATGTCGGTTCTAAACCAATTTTTATCGAAATTTTTCTAAGTCCAAATGTCGTATAAAATTTTTTTTCAGAAATACCACCCCCAAAAAGCTATGTCGGTTCTAAACCAATTTTTATCGAAATTTTTCTAAGTCCAAATGTCATTTCTGGACTTAGAAAAATTTCGATCAAAAGTGGTCTAGAACCGACATAGCTATACTACTTACAACATTAATACTAAAATTTTTCTTTCAGTTCCTTTGAGAAAGATCTTAAGGAAAATCACTGTCGCACAGGTAAACATTCTAATTAACACAATTTATGAATGTGCAACATTAATACAAACATTTTCTTTCAGTTCACTATTAGAAAGATCTATGTGAAAAATCACCGTCGGACAGGTAAATATTTCAAATACTAAAACTTATGAATGCGCAGCATTAATAACAACATTTTCTTTCAGTTAACTATTGGAAAGATCTTTAGGAAAAATCACTGTAGCACAGGTAAATATTCCAATTAATACCATTTATGAATGTGCAACATTAATACTAAAATTTTTCTTTCAGTTCGCTATGAGAGAGATCTTTAGGAAAATCACTGTGGCATAGGTAAATAATGCAAAAACTAAAACTTATAAATGCGCAGCATTAATACTAAAATTTTCTTTCAGTTCACTATTGGAAAGATCTTTAGGAAAATCACTGTCGCATAGGTAAATAATGCAAAAACTAAAACTTATAAATGCGCAGCATTAATACTAAAATTTTCTTTCAGTTCACTATTGGAAAGATCTTTAGGAAAAATCACTGTCGCACAGGTAAATATTCTAATTAATACAATTTATAATTGCGCAGCATTAATGCCAAAATTTTCTTTCAGTTTATTATTACAAAGATCTGTATGAAAAATCACTGGCGCACAGGTAAATATTTCCAAAACTAAAACTTATAAATGCGCAGCATTAATAACAACATTTTCTTTCAGTTAACTATTGGAAAGATCTTTAGGAAAAATCACTGTAGCACAGGTAAATATTCCAATTAATACCATTTATGAATGTGCAACATTAATACTAAAATTTTTCTTTCAGTTCGCTATGAGAGAGATCTTTAGGAAAATCACTGTGGCACAGGTAAATATTCTAATTAACACAATTTATGAATGTGCAACATTAATACTAAAATTTTTCTTTCAGTTCCTTTGAGAAAGATCTTAAGGAAAATCACTGTCGCACAGGTAAACATTCTAATTAACACAATTTATGAATGTGCAACATTAATACAAACATTTTCTTTCAGTTCACTATTGGAAAGATCTATGTGAAAAATCACCGTCGCACAGGTAAATATTTCCAGTAGTTATTCTATGCCGGTTCTGGCTAACTGTTTTAGCTTCCAGGATTTCGCCACAGATGGCGCACCGCCGCTAGGTGGTTTGAGTCCATACTAAATGCAGATTTGGGCCATGGCTGCGCCCTAGCGGGATTAACCGGTACTACCGGGATGTATCATTTGGTCTTGGCTGCGCCCTAGCGGCATTAGCCGGTACTACCAGCATGTTCCGTTACTACGGTTTTCTTAGATAGATATGTGGTGGACCTAAATGTAGGCTTTTTAGCATGATTTTTCTTTAGCGCCTAAATGTAGGTTTTTGGTTTTGAACTAATAATTAAAGTTAATAGTAGGAAATATTTGTTCATGCCAATGGATTCTAGATGGTGTGGGGTGGGAGGGGAACGAAATTTTCATCAGAAATCCTCTACGGGCTTTGGTTTTCGAGATATTAGCGACATTTGTTCGGGCGCAAACGCCATTTCTTGAGCAAGGTACCCTAGGGGCCTTAGCCGGAACTACCAGCATGCCTTGGTTTTGCTGTTTGCTTTTATTATCGGGAGAGTTCTAGATATTGGCATGACGTCATCATGGTTTTGCTGCACCTAAATAAGTTTTCTTAGCAGGGAAATTGTAGATATCAGCATCATTCGAATTTCACAACATGATAGCACCATAAGCAGATTCTAGAAGATGTCAGTGAGGGTTCTGGGTGTCAAACATTAAATGTTGCGCCTAGGCTTTTACAGGATTCGAGTGCAAACGCCATTTATTGAGTAAGGTTACCTAGCGGCATTAGCCGGTACTACCACCATGCGCCTATGCTTTTACAGGATTCGAGTACAGATGCCGTTTCTTGAGTAAGGTTCCCTAGTGGCATTAGTGAGTACTACAGGCATTTAATGGTAGGTGATATGTTTCCCATCCAATGCCCTGATACAATTTAGCATATTCCATAATTTTGATTCGCTTGCAAACATCATTTCTGGAGTAAAGTTCCCTAGTGGCATTAGTCGGTACTACCAGCATGCCTTGGTTTTGCTGTTTTCTTTTATTAGCGAGGAAGTTGTAGATATCACGTATGACGTCATCTTGGTACTTGCTGTTTACAGGTGCTGCACCTAAATAAGTTTTATTAGCGCGGAAGTTGTAGATATCAGCATCATTCGAATTTCACAATATGACATCACCTTGGTTTGTGTTTTCTTAGAAAATTATTATTGTTATTATTGGGTTTAGGGGGTGCGTGTATTGATCTTTCGAGTGCAAACACCATTTCTTGAGTAAGGTTGCCTAGCGGCATTAGCCGGTACTACATAATGCCATTTCTTCAGTAAGGTACCCTAGTGGCATTAGTGGGTACTACAGACATGGTAAGTAATATGTTTCCCATCTAATGCTCGCTACCGTAAAGGATTTGATACCTTCATTTTACTATAAAAGGATGGAACATGCGAAATCTTCATAAGTCGATGCTGTAATTTAGCCGAAAGCACACCGAATCCTGTGGACCTGCTGAGTAGATTAAAGCTGTTCACCCGTTATCAGACCTGTTTGAAAAGCTGTTCACCTGTTATCAGACTTGTTTGAAAAGCTGTTAAGCTGTTATCAGAGGTTTTTTAAAAGCTGTTAAGCTGTTATCAGAGCTGTTTAAAAGCTGTTAACATGTTATCAGACCTGTTTGAAAAGTTGTTAAACTGTTATCAGAGTTGTTTAAAAAGCTGTTAAGCTGTTCCCAGAGCTGTTTAAAAGCTGTTAAGCTGTTATCAGAGCTGTTTGAAAAGCTGTTAAGCTGTTACCAGAGCTGTTAAGCTGTTATCAGAGCTGTTTGAGAAGCTGTTAAGCTCTAATCAGAGCTGTTTAGAAAGCTGTTAAGCTGTTATCAGAGCTGTTTAAAAGCTGTTAAGCTGTTATCAGAGCTGTTTGAAAAGCTTTCAAGCTGTTATCAGGGCTGTTTAGAAAGCTGTTAAGCTGTTACCAGAGCTGTTTAAAAGCTGTTAAGCTGTTATCAGAGCTGTTTGAAAAGCTGTTTACCTGTTATAAGAGCTGTTTGAAAAGCTGTGAAGCTATTTGGAAAGCGGTTTACCTGTTATCAGAGCTGTTTGGTTGCCACTTGTTTATCTGATGAAATGGAGTAATGCCCCCTCGGTACAGTATCCATCGTTCCGCTCATAATATGTCGCTTATTATCATAAGGACTCAATGCAATCTTCTTTTGACTGACAGTGTACACGCTATGGTTATGGGATCGTATGGAGCTCTGATTGGCAGTTAATATTCGCTTGTTATTCAAGCATTCAACGTAGTCTTCGAAATTGATATGCTTCTGGATTACATTAGCCTTTACTTCTTTTGCTTTCTTTACAGTTTTACCATAGTTTATACGCAGACTGCACATTTTCGAGCGCAAGCCAACAAATTCGATCATGATTTTCCCATTCAGCTCATCCTTCATTCCTTGTATCAAATTTGCGTATATTTTCAGACATAAACTCATGCATGTTTCTCTTCAAGTTCATATATTAGAGAATCTGTATCTGTATACACGACTTTACATTTATCTCCAAATTCACGCTGCATAAAAGTGTAGTGGAAATCGTAGAGGCATATCTATGAAATTTCCATAACTTCCATTCCAATATAGAGAGGCTTATTGAATACGATTTTGAGTCGCTGCTCACTGAATGCAACTCAAGAATACGTCGAACTACGAAAATGAGACCACGTGATATTAACGCTTCCAATGAGAAACACCTGTTCTGAACTGTATACAATCATATAAAGATTGTTGTTCCTGCAAAGTATAAAGTTGGAGATTTTGTACGCATCAGCAAATACAAGCATATATTTGAGAATGGCTATACACCAAACTGGACTGCTGAGATTTTTAAAATTATTAAAGTTCAAAACAAAAACCCCATCACATATCGGCTGGAAGATTATCAAGGAAATCCAATCACAGGAGGCTTTTATGAATTGGAGCTGCTGAAAGTTAAACACCCAAACCTATATCTCGTAGAGAAAATCTTAAAGAGGAGTGGAGATAAAGCTTACGTTAAATGGCTCGGATTTTCATCAAAACAAAATTCTTGGATTAACAACAAAGATGTTTTATAATATCTTGAAGGAACATTTAACAATTTAAAATAATTATAATACTTTATACATGTAGTTATAATGCAAATTATTTTAATAAATAAAACTAAAACTATAATACATTTATTATTTACACTTAGATTCTTTCTGCGGCTGCTACTTGTTGAACTGATGAAATAGAGTAATGTCCCCATGGTAGAGTATCTGTCGCTCCGCTAATAATAGGACGCTTATTATCATAGGGACTCAATGCAATCTTTTTTTGACTGATAGTGTATACGTTATGGTGATGAGATCGTATGGAGTTCTGTTTAGCAGTTAATATTCGCTTATTATTCAAACATTCGACGTAGTCTTCGAAATTGATATGCCTCTGGACTTCATTAGTCTTTACTCCTTTCGCTTTTTTTAAAGTTTTACCAGCGTTTATACGCAGACTGTACATTTTCGAGCGCAAGTCTACAAATTCGCTCATGATTTTCCCATTCAGCTCATCCTTCATTAGCCCAGGAATCTTTTTATTCATGAGCGGTAAATTGAATTCATTATCTTCTGGGTAATCACTTGTATCAAATTTGTTTTTATTTTCAGCCATAAACTCATATGCATTTTTCTCTTAAAGTTCATATATTAGAGAATCTGTATATGTATACATGACTTTACATTTATCTCCATACTCACGCTGCATAAAACTGTACTGTAGAGGCATATCTTTGAAAAATCCATAACTGCCATTCCAATATAGAGAGGCTTATTGAATAACTTTTTGAGTCGCCTTAATTCCACAGCAACTAAATTCTCATCAAATATCGTTGCACTGTGGAAGTTGGGTGCCGCAATCCGAGCTTTTGCACCATAGCGACCTTCCCACTTCATGGAAAGCTTGATATCGCTATATTTGCGTACATTTACCATGGTCTTACCAAAAGCTGCATTATTCATCTTCTTATAGCTGTCCTTCTCATGATCGCTCGTAGCCTGCATCCGTTTGGTGGTATTTAAGTCAATATATGGTTTAAGCCAAGCTGATTGGTCGAATTGAAGAACCCGGTGCACTTTTTTTAGGATGAGTCCATGTGATAAGCATTGCTTCAAATTTCGGTAGTGTATAACATATTAATTTTTGGATGTAATCTTGTCAGAAGCTTTTCTAATTTTGCTCCAGGTGGTGCTGCATGCTTGGAGCAAAACGGTAAGTCCTTATGCATATTATGCAGATGTTGAGGATAATCCAAGTCAACTTCGAATATGTATCCAGTTGGAGAATAATCAGGAATTTCGGAAACGTCCATATTGGGAACATCAACCCATTTGAATCCTCCGGTTGGTAAATGCTGTGACATGGCCCATCCATAAAGGTTATTCACATCATAATACATCAAGTATTTCTCTTTCTCCTCAGGCTTAAAATCATCCATATATTTATTATTGGCTTTACTATATTTGTTCGAACATTGACTTATACCACCTCGAATGCCTCTCTCTATGAATAGCAGTATATCTACGTCGGTTATCAGCTCTAATTTCACATTAGTGTATCTTGGCATAGCAACCCATGTTAGGCCTGGCATGGTGTAATAATGTGCTGGATCTAAATTGTATGTCTTCATGCACACTTCTCGAAAGTTCTCAAACACATCAGCCAATAGGAGAGCATCAGTCTTAAGGTATAGATCTGAATATTCACCAAGTGTTTGTATTTCAAATTTTTGCCAGACCTCTTCAGCATGATTGTAGTCCTCAGGAGATATAGCACTGTCAGTCAGTTTATTGTAGAACGCTTCTTGTGTCGGCAAGTTCCGGAAATCCAATTTATCCCAGTCATCAATAAAATCATATGGGAAGACACCCTAGCGTGTAAGAAGTTTGGTAGTGTCATCATCCAATCCCTGCCATACTGATCTTTTAGTGTTTAATTTATCCATCGGCAGCAATGATGATAACTTATCTAAAGATTCAGCCATAAAACGGAAGGAATCGATGAATCTGAATTTTATGTAGCTGCCGTCCATGTGCTTGGTGAACGAGATATATCTTTCCTTGTTTATTGGTAAGAGAGATCAACTTTTCCTGTAGCTATATCCTTAATAATGAAGTGAGCATCATATCCGGATAAATTGTGAAAAATTACTGGAACTATGGAGCAATCTTGATACATGAGATTGCATGCATTATGCGCTGGTCCTCGATATTTTCCTGTTAAGTGGCAATGATCCCGAACTCGTTCCTCATCGGCTGCAAACGTTTTTTCACATATATGGCAGCAAATACTTTCCATATGCGATCGCAGTTCCTCTTTAGTCAGGGGTTGCATTGGCCTGATTTTCAGCTTCTCCTGTACAGCTATGGATTCAATCTTTTGCAATTCTAATGCAAACATTTTTTGACAGTCCTTGCCTCGATATGCTCTGTAATATGAGAGCTTAGCATCATGCTTGCAGTGGAAATAGAATCCTATGCTATGAACTTAATGTTCCTGGATTCGCTGTGTATTTTGATCGTTTCCCTGAATCGGCTTCAATATTGATTCAAGAGCAGCATACACACAAAACGGGACTGGATTCTTATGGTTATAATTCTTAAATTCCAACCATTTATTTTCCTCTGAGGGAAACACAATCCTACAGTCGTTTTGTTTCTCGCACTCGGGATTGTGTGATGCTAATTTTTCTTCAGAGTAAAAGTAGAGCAAACATCTGTCGCATATATACACTCTATGAATATGTTTCGAAGTTTGTGTTGATATGAGTCTGGAAAGATCTTTAATCCAGCAGAAATGATATCTGCAAGCATCATCATCATCATCATCGTCGCCATCATCATCCATATGATCTTCATCATGATCAGCCTGGTCATAGTCATCTTGTAACATTAAGAGATTTACATGTCGCTCCATCTTGTGTGTCGTAAGTCTAACTGGAACTGTGGTGAAGAAACGCTCTTTCTCTAGGATGAACACGTTTATTGATAAATCGTTCTGGCCTTCAAATTGCGTTATTTGCTTAAGCGTCATGGGAAATGTTATTCCAGTTAAATTTAGCACAGTAGAATAATGTGGATATGAAGAGGTCCTATCGGAGTTGGCAGTTGCAGGATATAGCGCTGCGTTTACGGCCACGCGAAGCATGCGCCATCATTGTTTTTCACATTAATGCAAGCTTTCTTTGATGCAATCTCCTTCGGCAGAGGTATATAAAATGATCCGCGAATCGGTTCAAACTTGTTTATATGTACCGCTAAATGTATTACAGAATGCAGTGCCCAACCACTAACTTTCTCTTGAAACTCTTCTAGTTGAGTGGGTATTGGGTCGTATATCCCTTCTTCCCACTTAACAAAATCACTTCTTATTACTCGTTGATTAATTCCTCCACCTCGATGGGGAGCTTTGATTAACAATCTCAACGATTTAATTTGAGCAATACAGCTGTGCAAATGTTGTTTCATAGCATTCTTATTACACTTCTGAAATGCTGCTTGATTTTTACGAATGTTTCTGTTGCACTCTTTAATAATATTGTTTTTATTCACAAAATTTGCATCACTTAAACACTTCAACACATCGTATCGCAATTTCTTAATTAATGAAAAACTTTCATTTATTACTGTGATAGACATTTTTAAATTTTTTTGTTCAACACTTTGAATCACTTAGATTGACTGGTGCTCCCCAAGAGTTTGCTTGCGCTTTTATAGCAACGGTTTGTAAACATGAATGATCCTGCTGCTACAATAAGCATTGCACAGGATGAATTCTAACGAATTTGCTTACAGGCTGAGATGATATCGAATTACACGATAAGAAAATCACAAGATTGTTTACATGAATGCATACATGAAAATGTGAAAATTTGTTTACATTCCAATGAAATGTTTCGATCGGTAAAATTCTTGGAACAATAAAATTTTTGGCTGCCTACAGGAAGTGTGGTATCAAATTATATGAAAAGAATAAACATGAATCATTTGCTGATATTGCTTAAATTTGTTTACAGTATGATGTGAAAATTTGTTTACGAAATCCAATGAAACGTTTCGATCAGTAGAATAAACATGAAGCATTTGCTGATATTGCTTAAATTTGTTTTCAACAGGATGTTTACGAATTCCAATGAAACGTTTCGATCAGTAAAATTCTTGGAATTGGGTTGCTTACAGGAAGTGTGGTATCAAATTATATGAATCATTCAGCTTAATGTTCTGATATTGCAAATTTGCTTTAAGCAGGATTAAACTTGTTTTGGAATATCGGTAAAATTCTTGGAACAATAAAATTTTTGTCTGCCTACAGGAAGTGTGGTATCAAATTATATGAAAAGAATAAACATGAAGCATTTGCTGATATTGCTTAAATTTGTTTACAGCAGGATGTGAAAATTTGTTTACGAATTCCAATGAAACGTTTCGATCAGTAGAATAAACATGAATCATTTGCAGATATTGCTTAAATTTGTTTGCAACAGGATGTTTACGAATTCCAATGAAACGTTTCGATCAGTAAAATTCTTGGAATTGGGTTGCTTACAGGAAGTGTGGTATCAAATTACATGAATCATTCAGCTTAATGTGCTGATATTGCAAATTTGCTTTAAACAGGATTAAACTTGTTTTGGAATCATGACTATAAATTGAGGAGCTGAATCACATTTGAAATAAGTTTTATTTTGGAATTCAAGGAAGCAACAACGACTTAGAGTAAAACAATGGCTGGCACAAAGGAAGAATAAAGAAGCTGGAGCAGTACTCACCAACCCTGAAGACATCCCAAATGGAGCTGGGCCAGAAATATAAGGTTGTTGCAGCAAGGCGATGCAAAACTGCATTTGGAGATCGTGTGGTTTTCGAGTTGGAAAACTACCATCTTTTTCTTCCTTCGAGGTACATCAGAATTTCAGAGGACTCTTTGAATGAAATAAACACTAAGGGAGACTTCTACGTAATCAATAAAGGAGCAATCGGACGTTCATACAAAATTGAATTTTTTCAGCATGACGAAAATTTGTACACAATTAATTATTATAATCGTTAAATAAAAATATCAATAATGTGAAACTAGTTTTTATTATAAATATTTCTAAATTATTAGTGATAATGAAAGTTACATTTAGTACTAGTGCTCCACAAGTTTATATAATTGAACATGAACCCAGAAAAGGACCTTGGGAGACATATGCTCTGGATCGCTTTCGTTTCCAGGATAGGATTCATAGAACTTCACTTATATTGCTACCAATTTTGAATATGGAACATAGGAAAAATTTTATAACTTAAGATTTAGAAATAAATAATTAATTTGATGTGCATAAATATTGAAATTTAATTTGGTTTGACAACATTTTTTTCAGCAAAAGAAATTGTGTCAATACACCTCACAGCAACCATATTTTTACCTTAAACTTGAAGTTTTCTATTAAATATTTACAGCAAGTGTTGATATTACTTAAATTTGTTTATTTTATGAGAATTCCAGTAAAGCGCATCACACCACATTACTAATTGCCAATTAGCTAATTACCAACCAAGCTGCTAATTGCCAATTAGTAATTATATAATTGCCAATTAGTAATTATATAATTGCCAATTAGTAATTATATAATTGCTAATTAGTAATTATATAATTGCCAATTAGCTAATTGCCAATTAGTAATTATATAATGGCAATTAGCTAATTGTTTGAACAAATCTCGCTAATATCTCAAAAACCAAACCCCGTAGAAGATTTGTGATGAAAATTTCGTTCCCCCTCCCACCCCACACCGCCAAGAACCATTTCCATGAGCAAAAATAACTTGAAATATTAATACGCTAATATCTCGAAAACCAGAGCCCGTAGAGGATTTCTGATGAAAATTTCATTACCCCCCTCCCTATCTTTATTATCCCCCTCACACACCCACCAACTAGAATCCATTGGCATGAACAACAATTTCCTACTATTAACTTTAATTATTAGTTCAAAACCAAAAGCCTACATTTAGGCGCTCAAGAAAAATCAATTATTACTAATATTAACTCAAAACCAGGCGCAACACTTGAAAACAACAAAAGCCGACATTTAGGCGCACCACACATCCAAAAAAAAAAAGTAGCATCCTGAAATTCGAATGATGCTGATATCTACAACTTCCCTAGAACTCTCCCGCTAATAAAAGAAAACAGCAAAACCAAGGCATGCTGGTAGTTCCGGCTAAAGCCGCTAGGGAACCTTACTCAAGAAATGGCGTTTGCGCCCGAACAAATGTCGCTAATATCTCGAAACAAGAGGATTTCTGATGAAAATTTTGTTTCCCCCTCCCACTAGGGCGCAGTCGAGACTCAATGGTGCACCCAAAACAGAATGGTGTATCCAAGACACAAACCAATACAGTCAAGGCACAAATAAGCATTTCGTATGGACTCAAACCACCTAGCGACGGTGTCGAAATGGCTACGGTGGGAGAAATCCTGGAAGCTAAAACAGTGACCCAGAACCGGCATAGAATAACTACTATTTCCAATACTAAAACTTATGAATGCACAGCATTAATAACAACATTTTCTTTCAGTTCACTATTGGAAAGATCTTTAGGAAAAATCACGGTCGCATAGGTAAATATTCTAATTAACACAATTTATGATTGTGCAACATTAATAACAAATTTTTCTTTCAGTTCACTATTACAAAGATTATTAGAAAAATCTTTAAGAAAAATCACGGTCGCACAGGTAAGCAACCCAATTAATAAAATTCATGAATGCGCAACATTAATAAATTTATGAATGCGCAGCATTAATTCTAAAATTGTCTTTCAGTTCCCTATTAGAAAGATCTATATGAAAAGCACTGTCGCACAGGTAAGTAATCCAATTAATGAAATTCACGATCAGAATGAATAAACTAAAATTTTTCTTTCAGTTCACCATGAGAAAGATCTTTAGGAAAAATCACTGTTGCAGAGGTAAATATTCTAATTAACACAATTTATGAATGTGCAGCATTAATAACAAATTTTTCTTTCAGTTCACTATGAGAAAGATCTTTGGGAAAAATCACTGTTGCACAGGTAAATATTCTAATTAACACAATTTATGAATGTGCAACATTAATACTAAAATTTTTCTTTCAGTTCACTATGAGAAAGATCTATGTGAAAAATCACTGTCGCACAGGTAAATATTCCAATTAACACAATTTATGAATGTGCAACATTAATACTAAAATTTTTCTTTCAGTTCACTATTAGAAAGATCTATGTGAAAAATCACTGTCGCACAGGTAAGTAATCCAACTAATAAAATTCACGACCAGAATGAATCAACTCAACTTTTTCTTTCCGTTCACCAAAAGCAAAAAAAGAACTCTAAAGACTAATTTTAAATAAAGAGGAATCACGACTCAATTTTTCTGCGACCGTTCTCGTTTAAACCCAAAAAACAACACCCCGACTACCAGCAGTCTCCCTACATTCCATCGTTCTTCCTCAGCCACCGGCAAGTGAGCGCCTTTTTCTTCTCAGAATTTTTTTGTTCTTTATTCAAGCCTGCTGCAACACATTGCATGATGGCATCACGCGATCTGTTACAGCTAGGCGAATTGCCGTTTTCGTCGCTTTGATGTGATTTTAAACGAAAAATTGTATTTTGTGCTCATTTTGCACATTTTAGAATTTTTCGACTGAAAATATTCTGCTGTTGTTGTTGTTTCTTTTACACCTGGACTTGTATGCGGGTATGTATAGATATGTTTTTTTCCCCAGGAATTCTTGTACTATGGAGAAGTACCATAGGGCTACTTCTTGAAAAATATCTAAATTTTAACTTTCCAGGAATTTATAATGTGGAGAAGTAGCATAGGGCTACTTCTAGTAGATATTTAAAATTTTTCTTTCTTTTTTTCAGGAATTTGTAATATGGAGAAGTAGCATAGGGCTACTTCTCGAAAATGACTGTTTTATCCCCTTTCTAGGTACCTCTGGGAAATCAAGGGAAATCAAGCCAAACAAAAGTAGCGTATAGGGGTATACGCTAGACCATAACCATTTCAAGCGGCAGGCGCAGCTCTCTCCCAAAAAGTAACCGGGCGGGAGTCTGTTTGGTGCTATCCTGTGTACTCGCTCTTTACGAAAGCAGCAACAGAGGTGTACAGTCATCCCAGTTTCGCTGGTGTTCATCTGCAAATTTCGACAGGTAGTCCAGTATCGTCCTATTAAACCGTTCTACTAGTCCATCGCACTGTGGATGTAAGGCCGTTGTACGTGTTTTTTCGATTCCGAACCGACTTAAAACTTCTCGGAACAGGGTACTTTCAAAATTCCAACTTTGATCAGAGTGTAACTGAAGAAGAGTCCCAAATCGACTGGAAACATTAGCTATTAGGGCTTCGGCGACGGTCTCAGCCGTTTGATCCGGTACAGGAATCGCTTCCGGCCACTTCGTGAAGTAATCCATGCAGACGATTAGATAGCGATTATCCCGCTGGGTTTTTGGCAAAGGCCCTAGAATATCTGCTGCGACTCGCTCAAATGGGGCACCAACTGTGTATACTTGTAACGGAGCTTTGGTTTTCGGTATTTTGCCTTTTCGTGCTTGACACTGCAAACAAGAAGCGCACCAGTCCTTCCCGTCATTGCTTGAGCTCGGGCTTGTTGGAGGTCTGGGTCCTTTTCTTGATGTTCGGCTACATTCTCCTGGGCAGTCACTAATCGCACCGTTATATTGTTCTTCTCTTCTAGACGCTGGCAGTAGCGGCATTCTGAACCAGAACAGGGTCGCTTTGACAGAGCATCAGCATTACTGTGTTTGGTTCCTGGTCGATGCAGAATTTCGAAATCGTAGGCTTGCATCTGCTCTATCCATCGAGCTACCTGTCCTACTGGGGAGCGAAAATTCATCAACCATCGCAAGGAGGCGTGGTCTGTACGGATAGTGAATCATTTACCTAACAGGTAGAGCTGAAAATGTGCGCATGCTTTTACGATAGCTACCAGTTCTTTCCTGGTTACACAGTAATTACGCTCTGCTTTGCTAAAGGTTTTGCTGTAGTATTCCACTACGTGCTTAGCTTCATCTCTTGGTTGCGACAGTACCGCTCCCCAAGCGTGGTGGCTCGCATCCGTGTCTAAAATGAAGGGAAGATCTTCATCCGGATGTACCAAAATAGGTGTAGTAGTGAGTTTGCTCTTCGGAGAAAGTAATGCCTGCTCGCATGATTCTGTCCAAAGCAATTTACGACCCTTTTCAGTCAGTTCCGTAAGTGGTTTTGCGATGACTGAGAAATCTTTTACAAAACGACGATAATATGCACACAGTCCCAGGAATGCCTGAACATCTCTCTTGCTTTGTGGTACGGGCCAGTCTCGGACAGCAGCAGTCTTCTCTGCATCTGTATATACACCATCTGCACTTATTGCGTGACCAAGAAACTTGACCTCTTGCTGGCAAAGCTGGCACTTTTTTATCGAGACTTTTAGGTTTGCTAATATAAGGCGTTCTAAGACTATGCCTAGGTTTTCCATCATTTTTTCAAAAGTTGACCCGTGGACTATAACGTCGTCTAGATATACTAAACATGCCTGAGGAGCTATCCCCTGTAGTACGACTTCCATTAACCGCTGGAAAGTAGCGGGAGCATTGGTCAAGCCAAAAGGCATAACATTAAATTGCCACAGTCCACGGCCAGTTGTGAACGCCGTCTTTTCCTGGTCCCCTTCTTCCACTTCCATTTGCCAGTAGCCCGACTGTAAGCCAAGCGTAGAAAACCAATTCGACCCTGCTAAGCCATCAAGCGTTAAATCAATCCTAGGTAGTGGGTACGAGGCCCTTTTTGTTGCTTCATTTAATCGGCGATAGTCTACACAGAAGCGAGTAGAGCCGTCCTTTTTTGCAACTAAAACTACGGGACAGGCCCAGGGGCTGTTAGACGGTTCAATGATACCCCGTTCTCTCATTTCCTGTACTAGTTTTTCTGCTTCTTCCCGTTTTGCAAGCGGTAACCGGTGCGGAGGCTGCTTGATTGGTTTACTATCGCTAACATCTATGTTATGTCGCAGAATTGAGGTACGTCCTAAATCTTGCTTGGACTGTGCCAAAGTGTTCAGATGTTCGAAGATCGCTTGTTTTAGTGAACTCTGCTGCTGACTGTCAAGATTAGAGGAAGACCGATGTAACAGCGCAAGTAGTTCTGTGGATACATAGTTTTTTCTTATATTCCCATCAAAAGCGGGGCCAATAACATCTGTGTCTAGTGCCGCTTTACATAGTGGTGTATGAGCTCTTAATTTTACAGAGTCTTGGCCCATATTGGCTACACGGATGATAATTTCGCCATTTTTGCTGTGGCACACACCTGGTATAAGTCAAAGACTGGGTGGTATTTTTCCTGAAGGAAGTACTATGGTTTGGTTATTACCCAATTTAGGGTTAGTCATGCGCAAAAATTGTGTAGATCTCGCCGGGATAACACAGTCGCAAATAGTTCCAATGACCAGGTTGCCTTGATCACTTCGGAGTGGAATGCTCTCAGTACCTACAGAGTGATATTTTTTAGATCGATCCTGCATTTATGACTTGCTAAAAAATCCATTCCCAGGATGCAGATTTCCGCTACATAAAACGTGTGAGTTGTTGTGTACCGCTTGATGACTTCTGGCAAGAGTACTCTTCCTTCCACTTCAGTGGTTTCGCCAGTTACATTTCTTATAGACGTTAAGCATGGCTGAAGTTGTGATTGGTACTGCATGCGTTTAAAGACTCGTCCGTGTAAGATCGAATGTGTCGCTCCTGTGTCGATTATCATACTACATGTAATCCCTCCTATTGGTCCCGTTATTTTGATAGTATCAGTCATCGTACCTTGGCTTACCGTAATTAAGGATGGAATTGGCAAGGTTAAGCTTTCTGATTGAGATTTGGTAATCGTGGGTGGCGAATATGTGGAAGCTGCTGTAGGTTCGCCACTCTGCTTGGTGTGTATGATGGCTTGCGTACGAATGATTGATTTCGCGTGAGATGCTGATGAAGCTGTTTGGTGGACAGTGGGTAGTTTGCTGATTGGTAGTGGTTGGGTGGTAGTTACTATGGTGCTGTTAGCGTGTGAGGGGAAGTTGGAGGTAGGTGTATTACCTGTCTCTGGTATGGCACAGCTAGTTAGGAGTGGTTTGGGGTTAAGATTGTTAAGAATGTTATCTCGCGTGGATTGTGAAATCAAATCATTTTTATCGTTTAATATGGTGTTGGTTATAGGGACTTGATCTATGGTTAGGTTGTATAAGCCTAAATTTGGGGGACGCATCATGCTAGGTGAGACGGTAGTATTTAGAATCAATTTTGATGTACTACGCTTTGACGCTGGAGTCTCCGCGGATTTAGATACTATTGGCATGGTAGCTGGGTTATTTGATGCTCCTGCTTTTGAATTATGTTCTATGTCTTGTGTAATGGGACGACTTCCTGAAGCTAATGAATTTGATGAGGGACTCCTTACACGATTCGGGGAGTTATTGAATGGTAAGCTTAACATTGGTGTTAAATTCCTTGGTGACATATTATTGGGGATTCCGTTTTGTGTAAAAGACTGTCTCGTACCGCCATCCTGATGTGATGTATGTGCATTTTTATAATTCCTCTGTAACGGTGGGACTATACTACTTGAGCTTGTATTTGCAGAGTTAACAAATAATGAACTCATTATATTTGAATCGACTGAAGTCTTTAGAGCGCTATTACTTGGATTCAAATTTGGAAAAAATTTGTTAACAGCCTGTTGGTTCTGGCCGGGTGCTTTCGTTCGAGGTGGAGCATCTACCGTCCACACTGGTCCCTGCTACCGAGGATCAGCGCATCGGTGATTAACTCTTGTGGTAGTTTAGATTTTATACTTAATGTATTGCTGGGTGGAGATTGGTTCCTCGTAGTGTTTTTATTTACGGCTGGTTGTGGTCGAGTATTTTGATATTCTTTCGGTTCACCCACAGAGGTTGACTCATCGTTGCGCCTGGGAATCGAAATGATGGAAACATTGACTGCTTTATTCGTAGCGTTTCCCTCCACTAGATCAAATGTGACTTTGGCCCCGGTAAGTAAATTAGTCACAGATTCCGGTCTTGGAGTCTTTAGGTGAGCTAAGTGGAAAAACGCCTCCTGCAGTATATCGTCTCGGATAATAAACCCGAATTTTCGAAGAACATTGAACCATCTGATTGTTCCTTTGTTGGGGTTCTTTTGTTAACTGGAGCTAGCTCAGACCCCGCTAAGCTAGCTAGATCTCGTTTCCTGACAGTCGGTTCACAGGCACTGGTGCACGATTCTCCACTCTCTCTGGTCGATTATTCTGTCTAGCGGAGTTGCGGTAGTTGTTTTCTACTAAATTCACTGCCGCCCGAATATTTCTTCTCGACGTTCTCGTAGCTTTCTGTTTCGCTTCGAGCTTGGTAGCCTTTTGTACTGCTTCGGTAAGGGTCAACGGCTCCGCATCTCAGACCTTTCCCTGCACTTCCAAGTCTAGAATGCCATCTAAGAACTGGTCCAGAGCGAGGCGGTCTTTCGCGCTCGCTGTACAATCTGACAAAGTGAGAGAAGTCAGTCTCTGCAAATCGTTAGCAAATTCACAAAAAATTTCGCCGGTCCTCTGTACTCTTGAACACAGCTGCCGGTAAGTCCCAGGTAGATGAAAATCTGCACCAAATTTAGCTCGCATTGCTTCACTTACTTTATCATAATTACCCCTCTCAGTCCGTGGTAGAGTTTCATAATAGGCCAGAGCAGGGCCTCTTAAAATTGCTGCCACATAAAGCGCTCTAGCCTCTGGGGTCCATTCATTTGTCCGCGCAATGGCGTCATTATGAATTTCGTACCGGCTCCATGGCATTTTACCGTCATACTCCGCTAGTGGTACTATCTGTTTTGTTTGGATATGTAGAGGTCTTGCCAAAGGCACACCTGAGACTAGATGCTCACCGTTTGACCTACTATAGTCCAACTCAACTACTGTAGCAGACTTAGACCTTCGTGGAGTCTGGTCATGACCATCTGCTGGTTTAAGCTCTTCTGCGGGAATCGGTGGCGTAGATTGAGCACTGGGTTGCTTTGACTTACTTGGACTTTGCATGTGTTGGGAGTTGGTTTCAACGCACTTTTCGTTGAAAACCTTATTTGCAAACGCGGTAGCGCCTAGCACTGAAGAGTCGTCTATTCTCCTCTGAATGGACTTCAGTTCGTCACGGAGACTATTGTTTTCATCGCGAACCTCTTTCAGGCCATTTTTCAATTCCCCTATATCCTGAGCCTGTTCACGGATAGAGAGGGCCAGATCCGTCAAGGCAACTGTTTGGGTTTCTATGTTTTCTAAGAGTTTTTCTAATTTATCGCCGTCCATTTTTAGTGTTTTAATATCACTGACAGTACTATGGTTTCGTTTTGGTTAGAATTAGATTGTTCCACTTGCTTAAAGATACTTTGTGTATTACCGAAAGAAATATCGACACAGTTGTAAATAGGCTATTTCGGATGAGTGCATCAACTATAATTAGTTTATAATGAAATTCAAACTTGTGCGGAAATTTAAACAGTTTCAGCCATACGCTATCACCAAAATGTTATTCGCCTTACTCCCCAAAAAGGGACGAACATGTAGTAGACCAGTACTAATAGAACTACTTGTATAATTGTGTCCTACGTTTATAATTCTTACCACAAGCTTTTAACCCAACCCAGCTCGAGCGGGGGTAGATAATATTTGTTATCCAAGATAAGTACTCCTTGGAGTCCGCACTGATTATGCCTCTTTTCAGACGTCGACTGCAGTGAGAGCCAAACAAAAACAAAAATAAACTTTTCGAATATGAAATTAACAAAACCAGAATACTCTCGACCCAAACAGTTTAATTCCCGAGGATTCTTAACCTTAAAGCCGGTTTTTACGAAGTATTAGGCGTTCGATTATTTTAACTGTACCCTAGTGTTATTAAATCCGGCTAATGATTTCAAAAGCACTATTTGGAAATTGGATAGTTTTTCAGGAATGCATACGACTATACAATTCGGATCTGGAAACTTCTCAACACCTCGTATAAACTTCCGTTTATACAAGCTCCTAAAATCAGGAATATCGTCCGTGTCTCAAGAAGATGTTACTAAATATTACTCTGCAGAAAATCTCAAGCAACTTAGTGGACTAAATCATATACTATAGTTTCTGCCAACTCAGTTGATCAGTTTTCTTCCATATGGTAAAATAATTATATATTCTGTAAAATCACATCAATCTCTGAAGTATTTCTTAATTCACTATATAAATGTATAGAATGTTATTCTCCGCAGTCCGCAGCTAAGTGTTAATTAATACTGAGTTGACGAGAGCTAGGGCACTGAGAATACTATAGAGGGAGAATTCCTGTTTACAAGAAGAATTTTTTTTTTTACAAAATGTTATTTATTTTTTCGGTTATATCATATGTATGGGTTTTCCAGAGATAATTTCTATCTAAAACAAAATTGAAAAACGAGTAAATAAGCCAAAACCAGACTTTCTTTCGATGATTTCTCAATACATACGATATCCATGATGGTCTGGCTTTCATAAACCAATGTGTTCCATATAAGAACTATAATGTCTCACTTTTGACCAGAATGTGTGCGTTGCTTTTAAAATCTTAAGTATATAAATCTAAAAAAAAAATGTAAGACCCAGGATGACAAGCTCAACGAAAAAAAATCTTCCGCCTTTATAAGTCTTCCTTAGAAATTCTCCATTCTATTCATTCATCATTCGAAATGAACCATAACAACAAGAGGGTCTGGGAATTACTTGTCATTGTCGAACGCTTTGCTTTAAAAAAATTAAATATAAAAAGTTCTAGTTTTTCTCACAAGAGATAAATTTCACGTCCAATCCACAACTGTTATTGCAATTGAACACTAACATTAGTAGGCAGATAATTAATTGTGTTGATTTGTTAAACGAACGAATTGGCTGAAACAAGAAAAAGCTTGCAAATAAATTGAACTGATTGAAGAGTTGTGTGTTAAGTAACAACTTAACTTCTATCAAAATAGTTATAACATTGCTAGAATTTGTGCAATATTATTGCCCTTTCATGAATACTTCTTTTATCAGTGAAATATATCTCATCATAATACAATTGCGTGCACATCTGAGAAGCAATTCAAAACTGTGATATTATTAAATAAACACGATAAATCTTGCCCCAGGACTTTGTTTGAAATTTGAGTAATTATAAAGTTGAAGAGTTTCCTTTATCTAAAATTTCAACAATCTAATGGGAGAGAATGAATTGCTACTGAAGCTGCAGAATGCAGTTTTACGGTAGCGTTTTACGCACCTTAGTCGTTCCCCAGATTATGCTAGTGTATAAGCTTATAATTAAGTTATCATTAATTTAAATCTATTTTTCTCACATTTTTGATGTCTCCTAATTCATAATTCACATAATTTTCCTGAGTGTTAAAAATATTGAGTTACCCTACTTGTATCATCACGAAATTCATTTCACTTAGTATTCCCACGATAATTTCAGCCAGACGAAATATGATATCAACACCTTATAAGTACCGCTGGCTGAAGCACAAGAATGTGGGAATGCTGAGTGAAGTGAATTTCCTCAAATTATTATTTTCAAGTCATACGAATGTAATTTGAATTCTTCTTGTTCTAGCAAGTAATTTTTGATTTAAATAACGTAGAAGTGAAATAAATTTTATTCAGTTATTATTCCAACCGCAGTAGAGTTCGCGTCTTTCATTTGATTTCCTAACCATTTTCACTTTCAGGTACGATTTAGTAAGCAGATCTACACATATTGGTATATCGATACAAGCATCGAGTATACCCTCAACATAAAGTCAAGGTGCAACACTTTGACTATATCAGGGCAAAAAAAGGCTTTTGTCTAAACATTGGTGACCCCGACGTGATACAAGTGTAACACTTGTGACACATTTCAAGCATTTTACAAATCTTCTCTACTCAACATAGTGCATCATGGATGAACTTGCCAGGCAGCAAAAGATCAACGGTGATGAGATTAAGAGAATTGTGAGTAATTATCGAAAGGATCCTCTGGAAAGAAAAACTAAACCATACTATGAGGAACGTTTACACAGACTCGAAGAGGCATGGACCGAGTTTGAAGAAGGAGACACTAGGATTAGAAATCTGGAGAAGCCGCCAATGGGCCATCAGTACTTCACTTCTGACTATTACAAACTACTGGAAGACGTATATTTAATTCTCTGAAAGGATTGCTCTGATTGATCCAATCATAGAAGATAATATTGCGGAACAAATAACAAGTGACAGTACACCCAAACACGCTGCTGAGGGGGCAGTACCAAAAAACCCACATCGACGCAATTCACCGGTCCTAAACTAAGGGAACCGCCAATACAAGCTGAGCTACCATTAGTCGTGAGGGTCCTGAGAAGACAAGGACGTGACGTAAAATCCCTGCAGCGATTATTAACCTCTCTTAAGCAAGATAGCTCTCCTCGAACTAAACAATACCATGAGCTGAAGATGAACAGCATTAAAAACCTGTGGGCAGACATTCAAACTCAGGATCGCAGCATATGGGAACTACTTGCTTCCCTTCCACACAGGGTTATGATATACAAGAATATGCCCTATTGGAAGAAAAAACACATGAAAGCCTATCTGAACTTTCATTCGAATTGGGTGAAATAGCACCCACAGAGCAACCAGTAGGAGTCTCAGCAACCAATACCAATGCTCTCAAATTAACTAAAATTACCTTGCCGAAGTTCGACGGCGATTATTTGCCTTGGAAACAATTTCATGATCTTTTCTCGCAATTAATCCACATCCAATCCATAGCAAATTGCCAAAAAATGATGTTCTATTTGAAGGCTAATTTAACTGGTGAAGCAGAAGGCCTTATTAGACACTTCACAGTTTCTGAAGAAAATTATACAGCCGCCTGGAAAACACTACAAAGATCGGTACAACAATCCAAGATTACTAGTTGCTGCGTTGATCAATAAATTATTGTCTCAACCATCTCATTCGAATTATCAACCATCAGCGTCATCCATCAAGGCCCTACATGATGTAACTCAAGAATGCTTACTTGGCTTGCAGAATCTTGGGATATCAACAAGTGATTGGGACCCCATCTTGCTTCACATTCTGATTAAAAGGCTGGATAAAGTCACCCATACATTATACGAACAGTCATTAAAGGAAATACAAAAACTGTGGAACTTTTTAGAATTCTTAGAAATTCGGTTCCAAGAACTTGAAGCTCTGGGTAGTGAGACAAGGGTATTAGAAGGAAGAAAGCAGCTGATGGCCAGAGCTCTCACCACAATGACCACATCAGCATC
Source organism: Dioctria linearis (assembly GCA_963930735.1). Classification (NCBI taxonomy): domain Eukaryota; kingdom Metazoa; phylum Arthropoda; class Insecta; order Diptera; family Asilidae; genus Dioctria; species Dioctria linearis. Next base: position 166,133,122 of record OZ005742.1, on the reverse strand, counting down.
GAAATTGAACTCACGCTTATTGTGCAAGGAGTCGCATGGGCTCTTTGCGTGTAAAAACGTTTTGAGACTCTCACCAGGTAATCGATTTGATGTATTACGAAGGCATAATTTGTGCATAAACTGCCTCAGATCAGGGCATTCTTCATCTAAATGCAGCCTTCGTGGGTGTAATAAATGCTATAAGAAACACAACACTTGTCCATTTTGATTCCTTGAACAAATTGGAAGCAAGTCAACCATTATCATCAAACAACAAACTGGATCTACATTCAACAAGGATACCAAGTGATAAGCTAGCAGAGCCATCAAATACTGTAGCAGCAATTACAAAGAACCATACCAAGGATTACGTATTTTTGAGTACAGCTATAGTAAAATTGATCAGCAATAAAGGACATGTCGAGCCATTCTCGACTCCGGTTCACAGATCAATCTAGTGACAGAAAGAATTGTCAAAAGAATGAATCTTATGCCAAGGGGTGAAGCACTCACAATTCAAGGTGTCGGAGGAAATAAAGCTCAAAGCCAAAAAAGGGTGAACATTATGATGCAATCGAGATTGAACGCATACTCAGCACGAGTTGAGGCATTTGTTCTTCCCAAAATAGTACCACGGCAACCCAATCAACTGTTCGACACATCTACATGGGCCATACCCCAAAACATTAAGTTAGCAGATCCAACCTTCCATAGACCAGATGATATTGATATGCTCTTAGGCGCAGAATACTACCACGAACTGTTGTCTATAGGCCAGATAAAACTAGCAAATGACTTACCGACTCTACAGAACACAGTTTTTGGATGGGTAGTGTCTGGTAAGGTAGGACACGGTTCACTTTATGAAGCTACATGTGGGATATGCAGCGAAAATGAAGAATTGAATGACAGAATCGAACGATTTTGGAAGCTGGAGGAAGTTGAGAGCAGTAAACGGGACCCTACTCCAATGGAAAAAAGGTGCGAGGTATACTTTAACCAAACCGTAACAAGATATTTTGACGGACGATTTATGGTGAGTCTACCATTTTCTGATGACCCAAATAACCTTGGTAGTTCGCAAGATATCGCACTACGCAGATTCCTCTCTCTAGAAAGGAGCGACCCCAAGGAGCCAATAAAATGTTTCCAATTGCGTACAGTAACGTAGGGTACCACACCAGCGCCTTACCTGGCAACCAAATGCCTTCAGAAATTGGCAAGAGAAGGCGCTTTAAAATATCCTCTTGGTTCACAGGTCCTTGAGCACGATTTCTATGTTGATGATGTGATAACAGGCGCCAACAGGCTGTCAGAAACCATTGAGATGCGGACCCAGCTGCAAGACCTACTCCAAGAAGCACAATTCAAATTACGTAAATGGTGCGCTAATCACCCCAAACTGCTGCAAGCTATAGCCCCAGAAGACCAAGAACTTTGCCTTGACTTTGAAAATGAAGAAGAAGAAGGAAAAATTAAAACATTGGGATTAATTTGTTATCCAAAAACTGATCAGTTTCATATCAGGTCCAACCACGTGGAGGAAAATACAATAACAAAACGAACAGTTTCTTCAGATATTCCAAGGCTATTTGATCCCTTGGGTATTATGAGCCCCGTCGTAGTCAGTCCCAAGATTTTCCTGTAAGAATTATGGCAACTTCAATTCGACTGGGATGCAGCATTGCCACTTGAACTATATACGAGGTGGAGCAGATTTCGTGAAGAGCTAACGACTCTCAATGATATCAAATTTGATAGGCATGTATTTGCTCATGAAATGCCTCATAATATCCAAATACATGCCTTTTCTGACGCATCAGAAAAGGCTTATGGTGCTACTGTATACATACGATCAATCAACCAGGAAAGGCGGACTATTAAAATGGCAAACTATTCCCCAGCTTGAACTATGTGCAGCTGCATTAGCTTCCCAACTAGTTGAAAGGATAAAGGGGGATCTGAAGTCGCATGATACACCGACATATTTCTGGACGGACTCCGAAATCGTGCTCGCTTGGATACACTCGACTGCCTCGAATTTCCAAACTTTTGTAGCGAACCGAATTGCAATTATATAAGAACGTTCCATACCGCAACAGTGGCACCACGTCAGATCAGCAGAAAATCCGGCTGATGTCCTATCTAGAGGTCTAACACCTTCTAAAATGGCCAAATGTACTACATGGTTCTATGGGCCTCCATGCTTGCAAAAGAAGGAAGCATTATGGCCAGCACGTTACGTCAAGAGTGCTCCATGTGATCTGGAAATAAGAAAACGTGTGGCACAATTAATTGCACCCAACAACAGTCCTACTGTAAATATCGCCACCGATAATTCACTGCCGGTTCTAAACTCAACGAGGCACGATAAGCACTTTATATACCGGATTAACCATTGCAATTCCTTTAGAAGACTGCAACGCATTGTGGCTTATGTTTTGAGATATATAGATCACAGTCGACATCGACAAGCACAATGCGGTAATATAAAATCACTCACACCACAGGAAATGGATAATGCTCGTTACGCTATAGTAAGAGTAATGCAACAAGATGACTACAAGGACGAAATTAAACAATTATAACGTCATCACGAGCTACACAAAAATACCCCGTTAAGTTCACTGACTCCATTCCTAGATGACATTGGTCTAATGAGAGTAGGAGGTAGATTAGAAGTATCATCACTTTCGTATGATTCTAAGCATCCTATATTACTACCCTATTCGCATCAATTCACGAAATTGTTGATGACGGTTATTCATCAAGAACACATGCATGTCGCTCCACAGAATTTGCTCGCAATTACTAGACAGCGTTTCTGGCCCATAAAAGGGAAAATAATAGCAAGATCAGTTGTGAGTCATTGTGTTTGGTGTACCATACGGAAAACTAAAACCTTCGAACAAATGATGGGGAACCTACCAGAGGTTCGAGTGGAGCCAGCTCGGCCTTTTATAAATTCAGTGGTGGTTTTCTGTGGACCCATATGAATTCATTATAAGATCCGAGGGAAAAGATCCCAAAAGGCCTATGTGGCTGTCTTTTGTTGTTTTGCTACTAAGGCGGTCCACTTAGAAATTGTAAGTGACCTATCTACGGATAGCTTTATTGGAGCCTTAAAACGCTTTATTGGACGAAGAGGACATTCTAAAACCATTTACTGTGACAATGCAACCAATTTCACTGGTGCGAGCAATAAGCTAAAGGAGCTAGCCGACTCAATCCATGGGAGCAATGCTAAGGAAGGTATCGTAACAACATGTGGTAAAAGGGACATTGAATTCAAATTCATCCCACCTCGAGCCCCCCACTTTGGCGGATTGTGGGAGGCAGCAGTTAAGTCAGCGAAGCATCTGCTGTTAAGGGAAATGGCAGCAGCATCTCTTACGTATGAAGAGTTAAAAACCTTAATGGTAGAAATAGAAGCCATTCTTAACTCCAGGCCACTAACACAAATATCGATGAATCCAAATGATTTTACGGCTCTGACTCCGGGTCATTTCTTGATTGGAGAGCCGTTGACAACCCCAATAGACTCAAGAGCATAGTCCGTTAAGACTACATTACTATCGAGGTAGAAATTGGTCAGTCACTTGAAACATGAATTTTGGAGACGATGGTCCCAGGAATACCTTAACGAATTGCAACATCGTTACAAGTGGAAAAGGCAATCACAGAACGTTCAACCAGACACCATTGTGGTCATTAAGGAGGACAATGTGCCTGTGATGAAATGGCCCTTAGGAAGGATCGTTCGGACATTCAAGGGTGACGATGGCCTTGTTAGGGTAGCTGACGTAAGAACAGCGTCAGGGGTTTTTTGAAGACTGATTCACAAGCTCGCTCCTTTGTCATGTGAGGAAGATCAAGCAACCACCAAAACGCCATTAGAAAATAATACGGATTCTGAAGAAGAGGAAGGAGGACCTAGCAAACGAAGGGCCGGAGGAACTGAAGATCGTCAAAATACCAATGAATCCTCTACACCTAAGACATCGTCAGAAGATGTACCCAGACAAAGAGCACCACAGTCAAGCAGCACTGCTGCACTATCTCTTTCTGTGACCTCCATGATCTTGCCGGTAATATGGGGAAATCCAGTTGAAATAAAACAATTCGAACCAAGGCCAGGAATGCATTTCGAAAACCTAGGAGAAATGAAATTAATATCTTCAGAATGAAAGCTTGTGGTATACTACGACTTAGAACCATATTGGAGGGAGCTAACAGTATTATCCAATGGGACCACTGCGTTAGAGCATTTATGCAACCAAATATGTCAAAAGAGTTCTTGCAGACAAACTGTAAAATTGTTCGAAGATATTTTGGACGAGTTAACGTCAGACAGCGAATTTATATCTTCAAATTCAAACTCGGACCGACAAAAAAGAGGAGCACTTGCTATTGTTGGTAACGTAGCGAACTCTTTATTTGGCATTCTGGATTCAAATTATGCTGCTGAAATGTCAAGGACAATAACGGCCGTAAACAAAAACGAAGCACATCTTACATCGCTGCTAAAAAATCAAACTTCACTAATCGATTCGACAATCAACATAATGAAAACCGATCAAGTTAATATTAAAAAACGATTTGACGACCTCGACAATGAGTTCCACCAATTAGTCAACCGTATTAGTAACACAGGGGAAGATTCATTTCAGAATAAGGCTCTTCAACTTTTCACAGCAGTATGAGCACAGCTCATACTCATATCCTCCAGATTACAACGGATTCAATCCTCTATCTTGGAGGTCCTTACTGATACACATCATGGCCAAATTAGCCCGATGCTCCTCTCACCACATCCATTTAAAAGGGAAATTCTCACAATAAGAAATCATCTCCCTTCATCACTTGAATTGCCAGGAGGTAATGACAAGATTATGACACTCTACAAACTGATGACCTCCCAATCTAGAGTAGTAAACAGCCACATGATTTTTAGAATCATCCTGCCATTAGTAACATTGGACACATTTAACGCGTTTAAGGTGGTACCCATACCAACCGTTGTAAATCGTACGCTAATTACGATAAAACCCTGCTTGGAAATTTTAGTTGTCAGCCGACACCATGATCAATACTTTTTAATCACCGAACACGAATTGTCACGATGTAGTAAAGTAGAGGGAGAAAAAATGCTTTGCCTCCAAAATGGCCCAACCTATAGAAGAGGAGCTAGTATCTACAAATGCGAGATGAATTTTCTTAATGAACTTCATGACATCCAGTCAGGAGACTGCAAATTGAACAAGATAAAAACAAACCAAGCGTGGATCCAATTGAACGACAGGAATGAATGGATATACGCCACAAATGACAATCTTTCGCTTACATCAGTTTGTGGAGACGAAGTTTCAACTCTGATCTTATCAGGATCAGGGTTGCTAAAGTTACAGCCAAATTGTGTTATTAAACATAATCTTATAACCATAACTGGTCATCAGATCTTCCCTAGTGGTGTGAAAGCATCTTACACTAGACTAGGAAACTATCGCAATTGATCCCACCGGAGCGTTTGCCGATTGCTATCAAGGAACTAGAGCCATACGAATCTAGACTGAGTGAACTTAGGAAACTGCATGAAAGGTTAGAATCTCTTTCCTCCTTTGAGTTGCCTGAAGAAATACCAGCACATACTATTCACTCCTTCGCTGTGGGGTACACTGGAGTCTTCCTCATTGTGATCGTCATCATAGGACTGTTGTGGAGAAGCAAAAATGAATTGTTCTTCTGCTTCAAATGTTTCAACCAGAAACCAACCCCCGCACCTCGGACAGTGGCAACACCTCAGCAAGAAGAATTCAGCATCCACCTTTGAGAGTCTTGAACTAAGGTTCAACGCGGGGAGGATGTATAAGTTTATAATTAAGTTATCATTAATTTAAATCTATTTTTCTCACATTTTTCATGTCTCCTAATTCATATTTCACATAATTTTGCTGAGTGTTAAAAATATTGAGTTACCTTACTTGTATCATCACGAAATTCATTTCACTTAGTATTCCCACGATAATTTCAGCCAGACGAAATATGATAAGAACCGCTGGCTGAAGCACAAGAATGTGGGAATGCTGAGTGAAGTGAATTTCCTCAAATTATTATTTTCAAGTCAGACGAATGTAATTTGAATTCTTATTGTTCTAGCAAGTAATTTTTGATTTAAATAACGTAGAAGTGAAATAAATTTTATTCAGTTATTATTCCAACCGCAGTAGAGTTCGCGTCTTTCATTTGATTTCCTAACCATTTTCACTTTCAGGTACGATTTAGTAAGCAGATCTACACATATTGGTATATCGATACAAGCATCGAGTATACCCTCAACATAAAGTCAAGGTGCAACACTTTGACTATATCAGGGCAAAAAAAGGCTTTTGTCTAAACAGCTAGTATACTGTACGCCCTGGATAGGTACCAGAAAAACATTCGTGGTGTAATTGTTTAACCGAGTAATTAAGTATAATGTCCAGGTAAGAACACATTTACTTCTGTGGGAAGCAGTCCTTTATAGAATGATGATCTTTCGGGGTTAACACGCGAGCTCCCCTTTAACCTGTACTGCACTAGTAATTACACTGTTAGTTATAACAATTCGATTTTATGATCCTAAAACGTATAAAAGTTGCATTGTAATAATATATCGAACAAGAATAATTGCTTTTCGTATGTAAAAATTACGTCAGCAAGAAAGAATATCATTAGATTCTATCTAGATTTCTAATATTACGTTCAATATAACTCGAATTTAAGAGGCAAACTACTAAATTTTATTTGAAATTATATATAAACTTAAACTGGCAATATATTTACGGTACTTGCATAACCCTGTGTATCTTCGCCCACCTGGGCACCCCTGGTTTGAGGTTAGATACAACTTAGCCACATTGCTTTTAATTGAAATTTTTCTCCTGCTATTGATTTACTCTCCAGGTCGAGATTTTGAGGTAAAACAAGACGTCCTTGTGCAAAATAGAACGCGTTGAGGTGATCACAATTACGCAATCGATGACCCCACACTTGACAGCATTTGTTACAAAATCCACACTGTTGCTGGGATTCGAGGAGCACCTCTTTTCTTTTGTTTCGCCAGGCTACACTGCTGACTGAATTTCGTCCACTTGGCCGAGCGAGTACCAGGACGATACGGATTAGGTTCCAGCGCTCACGCGAACGTGCGGATGCACTTAAGGTTAAAACAATTATTACCTGGGAGCTCCTTCCAGCGTCACCAACGGAGACTTCTGAGGTGGTAGTTTGGGAGAGCTAACCTCGGGTTCCCCTTGGAGGACTTACTTGGGTCGATGAGATCCTGCGGCCTTTCGTCGTATTGGGGCGCAAATAGCACAAAACAAAAAAAGACTTGTAACACTTTTAGTTTGGGCAATTTTTCTTCTTGTATTTTCTGTCCAATTAATTCGTCCCTAATTCTCCTTTTTAGTTTTCTTATTTTTATTTGCTTAATTATTTGCTTTTTAGTTTTTTAATTTAATACAAAATTATTTTTCTTTTTTCACATCTATCTCGCTAGTCTAGAAATTTTTATCAGACCAATTCGCGCCTTTTTTTTTTCTTTCTCTCTCTTTTCAAAAATACATTTTGTACTAAAGAATTACCTACCTAGCTTAACCTAGTGACTAGCTACTGAAAGTAATGCCACACTTGGCTGAGTTAATTACAATATGTTACTTAAATGTGTCGCAAACCTACTTCAGTTTCTTATTAGAATACAAGTTAGACTTATTTTACTTATTTAATGACAAGCTAGCAATATTTTACTTATTTAATTACAAGTTAGCAATATTTTACTTATTAAATTACAAGTTAGCTTCTTATTTAATTACAAGTTAGCACTATTTACACGTTAGCAATACTTTGCTTATTTAATTTCAAGTTAGCAATATTTTACTTATTTAATTACAAGTTAGCAATATTTACATACACGTTAGTAATACTTTACTTATTTAGTTTCAAGTTGGTAATATTTACACGTTAGCAATACTTTACTTATTTAATTTCAAGTTGGCAATATTTTATTTATTTACTCGTCCAATTACAGGTTAAAATGGGAACAGTATAGTGTTGATTAACGATTTTATGTTTCATGGGGAAAGCCTAATTGAAAATCTACTAGTATCCTAATATTTATGAAAGATGCTACTAGTAAAACTTGCTCGATTAGCAATTCATTCTCCCCTAGGGTAAAGCCACCTTTAGTTTCATTAGGCTGTACTTTTTTTCCTTTTATACTTCTAGTTTATTACTTTTTCCATTTAATTTTATGACATATTGGTTTTGTATTGTTTTTTTTTTTAATTAATTGACACTTGCATGCAATTGCAATTCTTCACAAGTGTTTCTGAAATTTGTAATGCAGTGGTCTCGTGAAACTGTTGAAAAGGTGAACAATTATTATTTGCAAATGAGAGGAATAAGTTTGGAGAGATTTGAAAATGTCAAAGGACTTGCATCTTGACGGGAATTAAAAGTTCTATGGCGAAAGGGATACTATGAATTTATTGCTTTTGTTGAGAAAAACTAGCATAAAGAAGAAAATAAAACTAAACCTAAATACCTGGCCAAGCTACGAGATCTATTATTGGAAGGTAATGCAAATTACAAACGCATAACTGCTGAAATGGAAAAGGTATACGACTTAGATTTGAAATTGTTTATTGATTTTTCAATTATTAACGATCAAAATCATGATCTTTTGCTGACGATGATCAATGATTGTTGTTTCGATAAGTTCTTGGAAGCTGCAAGTTATGCTCTTGAGACAATACATTCGTCATTTTTATCGCTGGGTGACTTACATAGGTATTTCCTAGATTTTAAATTTGATCAGAACCCGAAATTGACGAGAGAGTCTACTACTCGATTTTACTATGAAGCATTCAAATTGAATCCAACAATTGGAATGCTCAAAATCAACTCGGTACCCTATTTTACGGGCACAATTTCGATTTAGACTCGATCTATAATTACCTTTACTTTTTGATATGCACTGTTCCCTTTTACTTAAGTGAAAATAACGTTTGCAAACTACTTCTTGCACATGCAGAATACCTTGAACAGTTAGATCCCGATAAAGTTGAATTTAGTTTACGCGATTTTTACGCTCGATTCTTCTTGATAGTGGACATATTTTTCTTCGACAAAGATGTTCTAGATTTCAATAGTCTTGGCCGTTGTGTTCTTGTGGATTTAAGAAAAGTTCTCTGTTCCAAAACAGTTAATATTACAGACCCCAGCTTGTTAAAGCTGATTTGCATTCTTCGCTTTTGCATGTCTAAATTATAAATGATCAACTCACAGAAGGTATATTCATTGAACTTTGATAACAAAAGCTATATGACGTAAATCTGCATGGTTCACGTAGAGGGCAGAGTGCGCTTTGGTATATTAATCGATATACAGAACCAAATAGCGCAGTGTGGACGTTTATAGAGTGCTGTAACAGTACAATTCAGCCTTATCTGATCATCCACTGAGACTTGAGCCCATAGAGCGATGTCAAGCTCAATGCACTCACAATATCTAGGATCTATCTAGATTAGATAGGAGCTCCAATACCATATTTCATAACAATATCAAAAAAATTAGCCATATATGTATATATATAGTATTAAATCAAAAGTATCATTATTTCAAGGTATATACATGTAAGTATATCAAAAATTAGAGCCACATAAATATAAATATAGTATTAAATCAGAAGTATATAGATATATGAAAAAAATATTACTAAAGCAAAAATTATCTACATATGCAAGTCGCTCCAGAAGCCAAAGTGTTTACGTATGTCAAAAAAAATGTGCAATGTATATCAAGAATACTCACGGTAAAAATCCACGGCATGATGAAGCGCTTCAGCATCCGGCATCTAGTTAAAAGAAAGAAATTAAAATTCAATGGCTTAGACTTGCTGTCTCTGTATGCTCTATCAAAAGTTTTCTTATAAGTCATAGTAAGACTGGTCGGCGGCACTCTTATATACACAACACTCCTACATGACACGTGAACGAACTTAATTTCCATTATCCGATTATCATTTCATTGACTTTATCTAGTAAATTTCTATTAATTGAATTTTGTCAGCTACTTTCACTCTGCCCAAAATAGCTAAGAAAGGTCTTGCAGGGTTCTCCAATGCTTGGGGAAAATATTTTAATTCTTTATTTAACAGGAGTCCAGCAGCTCTTTGATTGAATCCTCCACCAATTATAGAACTATGCTCTCGGTGTCCTGTACCGAAAGCATCGTTCACATAAACATCTCCTAATTTTTGGAGAGTTCCACGAAATAGTTTCACTTTTTTCTAGATCAGCTTCAACTTTACCACCACTGGAGTCAACCCCCTTTCCTTCCTCTTCTTTATAGAATCTTAAGATTTCGAGAAGGATTATGGATCCTGGAGTAGGATCTTTACACATTTCTTCAACTTCCTTTCCAATGCAATTATTCAAAAATATAATCTCCCTTCCTAAACGCTTCTTTAATTCCTCGGCAACAGGAGCTATTGTATATTTAGGATTCTTTTTTCCATCCGGGCGACCAAGATGAGACATCAATACCACGGACTTAGCTCTCTTATCAATGGCGTATTGCACTTTTCTTGGAAGAGTGTTTTGCGAGTTATTTTACTGCCTTGCCGCAGAATTTAGTTTTGTTGCATTACACTTGGGTCTTTATTGGGGGGGGGGGTCACTAGGGGTAACTAATGCCTTGGTGTTTCCTTTTCCGACCTTTTCCTCGACTTTTTGTTTTTATATTATTTTTTTTTGTGTGGATTATTTTGTCGTATAACAAAAACTTCTTGGTAGACATTTAAGATCTCTGCAGTTATTTTCAATCGAGAATGCTTCTCCAATATTCGGAGTAAAATTCAGTACCACACTGCAGCACTCGATTTGGCACACGGAGCGGGTTAAAAATAATTAGGATATAAATTTTCCTGATGGCCACGGAAAATTTTTCCTAATCAAGCTCTGGCGATGTGACACGACAGATTAGTGTTCTTCTTCTTCCTTTTCACATTCGCATGTCATACCGAGCTCGAGGAAACGCATTTCTCTCGGTCGGGGTGCGTTCAATTTTTCCGCTTGACAGCAGCCGGCTTACACGCTTCAGTATTTCGTGTGGCATATTGCTATAAGCTACGACCATAACAATGTCCAAAGAATGCGTATTGAAGCTGCTCTTTAATCCATTAAAGGAAAAGCCTCAGTGCCAATTCAGAGCACAATACCGCCCAGAGACCTACTTATCAAATTAAGTAAACACAATTCGTAGATATTCTCGTTGATAGAACCAACAATTATACACCTCCAGTGTACCCAACAATTCTTAACCTCAAAGATTGAAGGTCAAGGAATAATCACTATCAACCATCCCTGCCAATTACAAGTAGGATCCCAAACCCTACACTATGAGGCAGAGAATATCCAGGCATTGAGTCTCAAACAACCCAACTACTTTCCAAATATCGCTCCATTAGAACAAGTGGTAGAAATATACCTCAATGAAACCAAAGAAAAGGTACAGTCTGAAAAAATACAGACGGAACTATCCTCAGGAGATGACACCAATAGCATCATCCTAGAAGGTACCCAGTCATTAAAAGAACTACCCCTCTTACAAGGACCCGCAACTTGCCACCTGCTTGGTCAGTGCAAGTGGTATAATGTCACCACTTCACATGGTCACAATAACGGCTTTATCAGTAGTACAAAGATACGAAAAACAAAAGGGGAGAAGGTATAAATAAATAATTATTAGAGTTTAAAAGTAAGATAAAATAGTATATTAAAATATATATACATATATATAGTATATCTATACAAAACAAAAACAAAATAAAAGATATCCTCCCCCGTTAGTATTAAATAATAGTAATAAACAATATAAGTAAAAATAAATAAGTAATAAAATAAATATAAGAAAACTAATCTAGCATAAAAATTAAATAACCAGTAACATTAGAATAGAACATATATAGTATATAGCAACAAATGTCTAACTACGTTAGAGCGGAAATGCACATAATGACAACACAAAAAAGAAACCCCGGAAAAATTAAGAAAAAAAGAGGAGTTTATAATTAGAAAACATTTTCCTCTCATTAGAAAAGGTATGAAATCATAATTGTACTAAAACCGTAAAAGACATATAAAAATAAGTAGAGGTAATAAATATAGAACAATAAGCCTAACCTAGAATAGAATCTAAACAACCAATACCTTCAAAATAGAATGTAATGAATATACAGGTGTAACACGAAAAATACACACACAGTAGAAATTAGCAAAAACAAAAATTAAGTAAAAAGGAAATAAGAATAGAATAGGAATAGGTATTTAAAGCAATTCTAGAAAATAAGATAACAAATTTTTTTTAGAAATAAGAAAATATGTAAAAAAAAACACCTGTGCCAAACCAATCAAAAACCGAACGACCGCGCCGACCAAAAGTAAGACCACACAAAAGAAAAACAAACAACAAAATCCTGAAAGGGGGACGGGAACATTAACTTAAACTCACTTTTTGTTTTTAGATGAAAAGAAACTTAATTTTAATGCCAATAAAGAAGGAGAAGAAAGATAGAATAGATACAAAAATTTAGAATTCATTATAATAAAAAATATTTATATGGACCACGCAGAAGCCCTGCTCCTCTTGTAATGAGTTCACACTCATATACTCATAATCAACCATATCATGCATTATCATGCATAATTAATCATCCATATCATATGACCTAAAAACAATCAATATTTTACATATTTTACAGTCATAAAAACTGTACACTTTTATTCCCTCCAGTCAGCAATATTAATTTCTCAATAATTCGCCGCCGGCATACTCTTGGCCTTCACGGCTATATAAATACAAAAATAGGAAATCCCCATGGAATTCCCTCACGACGATTTCATACACATAATGTACTGACCTACATTATACCGGCATTATACAAGCCAAATTATTGCGCGTCACCTATGCAACCGCATCAGCATACTTACATATGTATGAACTCCCTTAAGCAACCGCAGTGGCGCTTGCAATACATATGTTGGGAAATTCAACTGCGCATGCGGCATGTTGATATGCTGTGATGTATACGCGGAAGTATATATAAGAATATTTCGTATGCCCATTGCATGCCGTATTCTTTTAGTTATACATAATAAAAAATATTCTTTCATGTTATGACACCTTTTCGTGTTATGACACTTACCTCATGAGTTGCGGCACCATTAAATTTTCAAAAGGTGTCACAACCCTAGGAAAAGGTAAGTTTAATTATGATGATGCAGCCCCTTAGGCAATTATGCCGATTCTTTTATACTTCGCAACCTTGGTGTTGCCTCTTAAAAAATTGCACCATCCCAAAATATAAAAGAGGTGCATTCTGAGCCCAGAGACAGTCTTCAGATTATCAAGTTATCGGTTAAGTTAAAGTCCGGTTTCTTAAGTTATTTGAGTTAAGTTTACAAGTTCAGTTTTTTCAGTTAAGCATAGTTATTCAGTTAAGTTCAGTGAAGTTTGAAATGCAACGTTCAGTATTCAATTTGACAATAAGATTGTGAAGGCCGATATTACGGTCAGATATAGAAACGGTTTGACTAAATTAAGACTTCCAGTTAATTTTAAGCCGTGTGTATCAAGTTGTATTAAAATAATAAAAATCCAGTGCTAAAACAAACGGAGTGGTCTATTAATTGCCGTATGATAGACGATAGTACGAATTAATATCTCTCAGGGCTAGTGAACTTCTCCTCTCGAGGAAAGTACATCACGGTCCTTGTTGCAACCTTTATCCTTAAAAAGTGCAACAGAACAACTGGTGGCAGCGGTGGGATTGTAAAAAAGGACAATAGATCCTTCCCCCATCAAAAAAAAATACCCCAGCTTGAAGCCTAGAAGGCATCCAAAGAAAATTTTTATACACAAGGTATCTGGCACCTAAGGAAAGCCAAACAGTGAAAAAATATATATATATATATATAACCTCGAAGAAATCAACTAATGGAGGAAAGAATCCGGAAGATAATTGAAGAGGAAGTCGCCGAACTTGCCGAGAAATTATACGCCGAAGCCGCACGTGAAGCTGACGAAGACGAAGACACCGCCGACTTCATGCTCCACTTCCTATTGAAAAAGAGGATGATCGAACTCAAGGCTCTCCTTCAGTAAGCTCTCTTAATTTATTACAAAAAAAAATAAATTTCGTTTATTTTAAATTACTATTAAAATTTTCCTATTAAATTTTTTTTTACGTACTATTATATAAAAAAAAAAAAAAAAAAAAAAAAAACACAAAATTTTTATCTTTATATATATACACACATTCTGCTATAGAGATACTTTTTTTTGAAAAAAAAAGGAAAACACAACATGAACCATGTTAACATTCTTCTACTATTTTTTTTTTATTTTCTGATCAATTCGAGATGTTGTTTCGAGATTTTACTAGCGCTAACAACAAAATATCGTGCATTAATTTTTCCTCCAATTGAGATTGAGAGTTTTACATGAAGCTCTTTTACAAGTATTCAACTAAGATATCAATTTTTCCTTGAAAGTGTAGCAATATTTTTGATTTGTTTTACATAAAACTCTTTTCACCAAACTCTGAAATTAGTCGTTGAAAATATTTTTTTTTTGGGGTGAAAACATTACTAGGATAATACTCTTTTTGTGCTCGTTTTACGTAGCTGTAGTGAACTGAAAAGAAGTGAAAGTGATCGTAAAATTGTGGTGATAACACGTTCTAATAGCCGGCGAGGCTCTGGTGAAAGTATCGAAATACCCGTAGCCACTCGCCCAGCTAGTGTTGCTGAAATTATAATTACTAAGCCCAGTCCAGAATCCGAGATGACTGACTTAAAAATATCCATTACGGATGCACGTAATATGATCCCGAGTTCGATGGCCGAACCGAGAATCTACACCGTTTTCTAACCTGTGGAGATTTGTTATTCACTCAGGCAAAAACCGAAGCAGACCATAAATTATTCTTCACGTTAGTGAAAACTAAACTTACTGGTCCTGCATACGACATTAATTAGGTTCAAACAATTTACGGAAGTGGGATGAATTAAAAGCAGAATTAAACGCACAATTCAAGAAAAAAGATTAAGAGTGGCGCTTCAGGGCGAACTAATCCGCCTTAAACAAAGTCCCCGAGAAACTCTCGCCGAATTTGCTCAACGTGTGACCAAGAAGCTGGCTGATTTAAATGCAGTCACCTTTAATGATCGCCACAGACACGGCTTCTCGAGCATATTTGCTCCGTGAAAACGAGCAGAATGCCATTCGAGCATTCGAGGATGGTTAAAAAATGAACACTTACGGTATAATAGTAAAAGCCCGCTCAGAAAACGATTTACAAAAGCTGATTACTTTTGCCAGCGAACATTCTTATAGGATTGCCGACGATATTGCACCGAGTACGCATAGGCCAAGTCCAATTCCTTCCTGCGAATATTGCGGTAAGAAGGGGCATACAAAGGATGTGTGTTTTAAAACGAAGACAGCTTCCTTCCTTTTCTCACAAATTTCCAAATATAAAAAGAGAAGTCAACAGAATTATTTGCAACTATTGCAATAAACCTAACCACCGCGCAAAACGAATGCCGCAGCTAATCTATAACGAGCAGATAAAAACGCTCCCAAAATTCGAGACAATTTCAGTCTCCCTCTTCTTATAGACCCAACATGAACTCTTCTTATAGAACCAACACAAACCCTTCTCAACCCCCTATACGGAAAGATTCGAACGAGTATCATCAGCCTAGGAATTTAGGCAGTCAGATGGTCAAACTCGCAAAATTCGGGAAACGATCTTCCGCGAGAGGCAGTGGAGGACGACCCCTCTCGCTTAATAGAGACTCAAGCGTCCACACATCATTAAACGTCAAATAAATTCAGGGTACCTCTAGAGGCTCTGAATCACTCTCCTACTGTGACATTCCGCGTAAATTTCTCCAAAGGTACATCAGCTAGATTTCTACTCGATACTGGTGCTGAAATCAGTTTAATTAAAGCTGAGTCTACTCATGACGAGGCATTGGTATTCGAGGATAAACGATGTATAATCACTACTCTAGCTGGTGATAGTTTCTCTTCATACGGAGTAACCAATGGATTAATAGCGTTGAACTCACAAGGAAAGGAAGTGATTATGAAACAGCCATTCCACATAGTACCTGAAGGTAGTAAATTGCCATGCGACGGAATTCTAGGGAACGATTTCCTGAAAGAATATGGCTGTGCAATTAACTACCTGGATATGTGTTTAGAGGTGTGCTTAAAAGAATCACTAAATTATGATACAGGTAATATTGAGGATGAATTACATGAGTATAATGGAATAAAATCAACTCTGTGTAACTTTAAAAAACAAGGAAATATAAAAGAGGAAAGCCACAAAGAAAATGAAGAAACGTTAATAAGCAAAGATACGAAGAATAAAAAATTAAATACAAAGGAAATTAAAGAAAGTTATAAAAATATTTTAGCAAGTAACCCGCAACTTGTAAGTAAGAAATTGGCTCACGAAGCAGCTAATAAATTAAATGGTGAATCGGCTACGCAACAGAAAGATTGCGACCACTCATCAGACAAACTTGGTTCCCCGCAGAACCCAAAGTTAGAAGATAAAGCCAAACAAAGGCAAAACAATATAGTGGCTCACTCTAGAAACAAAATTTCAATTCCTCAGAACACAAATATTCCCCAAAATATAATAATTCCTCAACGCTCAGAGAAAATCTTATCTATACCTGTCCAATTAAATAAAGAAGCATTTTGTATAAAAACAGAAATTTTACCCGGCGTATTTGTAGGTAATACCCTTGTAAATGCACATAAGGATTATGCGACAATTTTAATATTAAATCCCACAGACGCAGAAGTTGACATTAATCCGCAGCAAATTAATCTTGTTTGGGAAGACTTAGACGAATATCAGGTGATAGAAACTGATTACAAAAAAGATCCCATAGAAAATCGATTAAAAAATCTAATAGATAACTTGCAGTTGGAACATTGCAATAAAGAAGAACGGAGTTCAATCTTGAGAATCTGTCGTGATTTTAATGATTTATTTTTTTTTGAAGGAGATTATCTCACCTGCACTGACGCAGCTAAACATTCTATACCAGTCTTAAATAACACTGGGCCAATACACGTAAAACCTTACCGGTTACCTGAAACACAAAAGGAAGAGATTAACAAACAGATTTTAGACATGCTTGAACAAGATATTATCAGTCCAAGCCGTAGTCCTTGGAACTCCCCTCTTTTATTAGTTCCAAAGAAACCAGACCCATCCGGTCAAAAACGCTGGCGAGTTGTCATAGATTTTCGAAGACTCAATGAAGTCACGATAGGCGATGCCTATCCTCTCCCAAATATAACAGAAATACTCGACCAACTAGGTAGATCGAAATATTTCTCTACGTTAGATCTAGCAAGTGGTTTTCACCAAATTCCGATGTGTGAAGATGATAAGGAGAAAACTGCCTTCAGCACTCCATTTGGACACTTTCACTATAATCGAATGCCCTTCGGTTTGAAAGGTGCACCAGCGACCTTTCAAAGGCTGATGAACACAGCTTTAACAGGTCTTCAAGGCTTAAGATGTTTCGTATACCTAGACGACATTGTCGTATATGGCTATGATCTGCACGATCACAATACCAAGCTTATAGAAGTGTTCCAAAGATTGAGAGATCACAGACTTAAACTACAGCCAGATAAGTGTCATTTCTTACGAAAAGAAATAGCCTATCTAGGACACGTAGTTGGCGAACAAGGCGTTCTCCCTGATCCTAACAAAATTAAAACTGTCAAAACCTATCCAGTACCTAAAAAACCTAAGGATATAAAAGCTTTTCTCGGTTTTGCTGGTTACTACAGGCGTTTTATCCCTAATTTTTCTAAATTAGCCAAGCCTCTAACTAACCTACTGAAAAAGGATATACCATTTAAGTGGGATAGTTTTTGTGACGAATCATTCAGAGAGCTAAAACAAAAACTAATAACAGCTCCTATTCTTGCATATCCCGACTTCACGCAAGATTTTAATGTCACTACAGACGCCAGTGAATTTGCTTTAGGCGCAATTTTGTCGCAAGGACCTATAGGAAAAGACAGACCTATATGTTATGCTAGTCGAACGATGAATCAAGCAGAAACTAGGTATTCTACAATAGAAAAAGAACTCCTGGCTATCATTTACGCAGTAGAACAATTTCGACCATATTTGTACGGGAGAAAGTTCAATATTATAACAGACCACAAGCCCTTGGTATGGTTAATGAGTCTGAAAGATTCCTCTCCCGCCTTATGCGCTGGAGAATAAAATGGAGGAATACGACTATAAAATCTTTCATAAACCAGGATTACTAAACGCTAATGCTGATGCATTAAGCCGGTTAAATCCCCCAGAACAAGAAGAAAAATGCGTGAATACGGTAACTCGTAATCAGGCAAAAGCATTGCAAAAGAATTCCCAGGATCTATCTTTACTTGACAGGATATATAACAAATGTATATCTTCTCCTCATGCTGGAATAGATCTCGTCCACGAAAAACCAGAAAATCTGATTAACAAGAAAGGTATCTATTTCAAATATTTTATACTATCTAAAACATATAATCCCATTGAGGATTCCCTAAAGGAAATATTCCCAAATCTAAACGTGTTAACTTCACAGATAGAAGTCTTATCTGCAAAAAAGCAAACGTTCGTAATATCTAAAACAGCCTACCCGATGAGGAACGAGAATGACTATAAACAAGTAATTACAACTTTGTTGGAATTCAAAGAACACTGCTTAAAGAACAAGCAAACCGAAATTAATATTTACGTACCAAAGGTTGACCCAAGCATACATTTCGAGTTTAAAATTCTAGTCTCATTAGTTTTCGACAAATTACCGGTCACCTTATATCTCTCTTCGATAACCACCATTACCGATAAAGAAAAACAAAAAGAAATCATACGTATGTGTCATGACACCCCTCTAGGTGGTCATCAAGGTATTACACGTACCATAAAAAAATTCAAACCTCGTATAACTGGCCTGGTATAACTCGTGATGTCGAGAATTACATCAAGATATGTAAATCATGCCAGTCAAATAAATTAAGCAAGAATCCTCGGATACCCATGAAGATAACCACTACCAGCTCTAAGCCTTTCGAAAGAATCGCGCTAGATGTAGTTGGCCCCTTGCCGGTCAGTCACGACGGTCATAAATATCTCTTAACATTCCAGGACGATCTTACTAAGTATACTGAGGCCATACCTCTGAGCAATGCTGAAGCCAGAACGGTAGCCGAAGCCTTCGTAACTAACATCATTTGTAGACATGGAATACCAGAGTCTATTTTGACAGACCAAGGATCCAACTTTTTGAGTGACTTGTTTTCTCAAATGTGTAAAATGCTTCACATAAAGAAATTACAGACGACTCCCTATCATCCGCAAACCAACGGAGCTTTAGAAAGAAGCCACAGGACCCTAGCGGAATATCTTCGACATTATGTCAACCGCGACCCCTTGACATGGGATACGTGGATCCCATACGCTATCTACGTCTATAATACGAGTATACATAGTAGTACTAATTTCCCCCCTTATGAGCTTCTCTATGGTTTTACGCCCAAACTGCCGGCATTAGTCACAAATAATCCTAAGATAAATTACAATTATGACAATTACAATAATGAGCTCAAAGCAAGACTTCAGCATAGTCATCAAATAGCTAAAGAAAACATTATAAATAATAAGGAAAAATCGAAAAATGTATACGATAAAACTGCTCAAACTAAGATTTTGTGTATCGGTGATAAAGTTCTATTAAAAAACCATTCACGAAAGAATAAGCTTTCACCTTTGTGGACTGGTCCATACGAAATAGTAAAGATTAGTTCTACCGAAAACTCAACCATTAACATAGGCAATAGGATGAAAACTGTTCATAATAACCATTTAAAATTATTTATGGACTGAACCTAATTACCTTAAATAACTACAGCATCATCACCACTGTGACGACTATTTTGCTTCTGATCAATGCGCCAACATCAAGTCAGGCTATCCGAATCACTTCCCTGAGCTCCAACCCAGGAATATTCTTCGAAGAAGTAGGCCGAATAGGTCTATTTAGCAATGAATGGAAGGTGATTATATACTACGACCTCACACACTTTCGTTTCGAGCTTTTAAAACTGGTAAACTGTAGGGAAACCGCCCAAAAACTTTGCGATATTTTGGAATCTAATTATAACAGACTACCATTGTGTGCGGATATAACTCACCAGCTACACACCCTAGCTCGTGTGCTACAGCAGAATGATGAGTTATTAAAACCAACAAGCGGCAGATATAAAAGAGGAGCTATCAACTTCGTAGGCACACTTAGCAAAACATTATTCGGAACTCTAGATGAGGAAGATGCTATAAAATTCAACAACCAAATTGAAGCACTTAAAGGTAACGAAGATCATCTACTAGAGTTAATAAAAAATCAAACTCTCATAATGGATACAACTGTTAACATTTTCAACAAAACACAGTACACTATAAAGGAACAATTTTTACACATCGAAAAGAAATTAGGAAAACTAGTTAATCTTGGAAACCATATGTCCACAGAAATACTCAAACAAAACATAACACTAGAACTTGAAACAATGGTATCATTGACGACATTAATGATGATTAGATACAACAATATACAAAACATCCTTATTGATCTCGTAACAGATGTACGACACGGAAGACCACACCCCTCAATAGTCACTCCCCCACAAATCAAAGAATTACTAGAAATTATCCAGAAAGAAATACCCAACACTTTAACACTCCCCATCAATAAAGCCCAAAGTAATCTCCTACAGATCTATCAAATCAGTTCTGTCAGCGCAGCAATAATATCTAATAAAATAATCTTTCACCTCAAACTTCCCCTACCATTTAAAGACAATTACCAATTGCTAAAGGTTTATCCATTTCCGACCCTTCATAATAACAATTTCGCCTACATAAAACCCTCTTTGGAATATTTAGTGATAGACTACAATAGAGAACATTACTATTCGCTAAATAATTATGATTTACACAATTGCCAAACATCCAATCTAGTACACTATCTCTGTCGAATCTTACATCCAATTTTCAACGTACACTCAGTAAATAATCTATGCGAAATAGACCTGTTAAAACACTCTGATAAAATTCCTTCTCATTGCGACATTCAGACAGTACCAAAAATGGACTTCTGGATACAACTTTCACAACCAAATAAATGGCTGTTTTCCATGAAAGACCCCGTAACAGTAGACTCCGTATGTGATGACGTAATAACACCATATAAACTGAACAGTACAGGCGTGATTGAACTATCCATTGGATGCCACTTACGCACCAAAGATCTCATAATTCAAGCTCATAACGTAAAAGAAATCAAGCTAAACAACCACTACCTACCTTCTCTAAACCTTACCTACGAAATACCATCATACCCGCAACAAAAACATAGCATCGCCAAAGCAAATGTAAAGGTAATCAAATTTCACGATGACCAAGACCTTCTGCAACTCAGAACGGCAATAAATGAACAAAAATATCATGAGGAAACCTCTAGTAATACACTCACACCTCACTCCATACATCATTATTCTATGCTATACTTGATAATTATTTTTATACTCACAACAGCATTAACATTATTGATCAGAAATTGCAAAACAAAAAACCTAATGAAAAGAAAAATAAAAGAAGAAATAACAAAAATCTCAGAACCTCTTGCCGTAGCTTCTGAATATCGCTTAACAGTACAAGATAAGTAAAAAAAAAAAAAAAAAAAAAAAAAAAAAAAAAAAAAAAAAAAAAAAAAAAAAAAAAGGGAACTTTTTGTTTTGTTTGTAAAGCATATCTATAATGTAAACAAACATGTAATTAAGCGTGTTAGTCATGTCAGAAATTATAACTTTACGCCTAAGATTATGCAATTAATCATACCATAAATAGAATAAAGTAACTAGATTTCAAAATAAGCGTAAGAAAAACTTAGAAACTAAATATACTAACTTAGAAATACAAAATATGTGTGTTTAATAATAAATATTCGAATAACTTAGCTAAGAAATACAAAACAAATTAAGCAATACATGAATTACGAATAAAATATAACAGTTAGAAAATAGAGAATAGCATTACCAATAAAAATAGTTAACCATATTATAAAAATTAGCAGGTAATATCATAAATATCATAAATATGGGCAAGAAAGCAACCTCTTTTTCTCCTTTTTAAAACATATTACTCACGAAAGTTCCAATCATTTCACTCTTAGAACTTTCTTTTTTAAGGGGAAAGGTGTAATGAGTTCACACTCATATACTCATAATCAACCATATCATGCATTATCATGCATAATTAATCATCCATATCATATGACCTAAAAACAATCAATATTTTACATATTTTACAGTCATAAAAACTGTACACTTTTATTCCCTCCAGTCAGCAATATTAATTTCTCAATAATTCGCCGCCGGCATACTCTTGGCCTTCACGGCTATATAAATACAAAAATAGGAAATCCCCATGGAATTCCCTCACGACGATTTCATACACATAATGTACTGACCTACATTATACCGGCATTATACAAGCCAAATTATTGCGCGTCACCCATGCAACGGCATCAGCATACTTACATATGTATGAACTCCCTTAAGCAACCGCAGTGGCGCTTGCAATACATATGTTGGGAAATTCAACTGCGCATGCGGCATGTTGATATGCTGTGATGTATACGCGGAAGTATATATAAAGAATATTTCGTATGCCCATTGCATGCCGTATTCTTTTAGTTATACATAATAAAAAATATTCTTTCATGTTATGACACCTTTTCGTGTTATGACACTTACCTCATGAGTTGCGGCACCATTAAATTTTCAAAAGGTGTCACAACCCTAGGAAAAGGTAAGTTTAATTATGATGATGCAGCCCCTTAGGCAATTATGCCGATTCTTTTATACTTCGCAACCTTGGTGTTGCCTCTTAAAAAATTGCACCATCCCAAAATATAAAAGAGGTGCATTCTGAGCCCAGAGACAGTCTTCAGATTATCAAGTTATAGGTTAAGTTAAAGTCCGGTTTCTTAAGTTATTTGAGTTAAGTTTACAAGTTCAGTTTTTTCAGTTAAGCATAGTTATTCAGTTAAGTTCAGTGAAGTTTGAAATGCAACGTTCAGTATTCAATTTGACAATAAGATTGTGAAGGCCGATATTACGGTCAGATATAGAAACGGTTTGACTAAATTAAGACTTCCAGTTAATTTTAAGCCGTGTGTATCAAGTTGTATTAAAATAATAAAAATCCAGTGCTAAAACAAACGGAGTGGTCTATTAATTGCCGTATGATAGACGATAGTTCGAATTAATATCTCTCAGGGCTAGTGAACTTCTCCTCTCGAGGAAAGTACATCACGGTCCTTGTTGCAACCTTTATCCTTAAAAAGTGCAACAGAACACTCTGCGTCCCAATCTTCGGGGTCGTCCTCCCGGTCTGCAGGGTCCGCATATTCACCTGCTTCCCATTCTGTGTAGCGAAGAGCGCGCCTGTTGCCAGGTCTACCTACTACCATCCAACAATGAACGCAGATAGGCGCTGCAATCGACACCTCTTGCTGCAAAATTCATCTCGGGAGTAGTGTGGGTGGCCGCACAGCATATTGCCGCTAGCGTTCAGCCGCCTTGGGGTGGTTCTTGCCACCCACATCCCTTGATGCTTGAAAAGCTGTGCGAAATGAATAATAGTACAAAAAACTGAATCATCGTTGTCAGACTTCAGACGGACGGACAGACAAAACTAAACTCCGCAACTTGACATGGCTCGCCTCCAAAGGGTGCAACCTGAAAATTAAAGACCTGGAAGTGACGGAATTTAAATAATGCCAGCGAGGCGTTGTGCTGAAAAAAAAATAAAACGAAAGAACAACGCCGTACAAGTGTTTAACCACCCGGAGAAGGTACGCCCCTAGAGAGGGAGAGAGAGAGAGTACGTGGACTTCAGATGGTTGTGGAGTCCTGACTGGACGTAGATTGGGCCCATCGCCGCCATCCATCCTGGCTTAGACATCGCAGTCTCTGTAAATCTCTTAGCCCCCATCACATGCGTATGTGTGTGCTCCGACTTTTCATCCCATGGCGCCGCCGCCTCCCAATTGGGGTCTTACTCGAACATATCGGCCGACTCTGCTATTGAGCAACTGAAATGAAGAGGAAGCAAAAAAAATGAAAAGGGAAGAGAAAAAAATTAGGGGGAATAAATATGAACCACTTCGTGATATTCCAAAATTTTATAAAAACCTCATAACAGAGTTTTACGACGACTGCAGTTCACAATTAGTTTACAATCTTGGAAAACTTATATTCGTCCTACCTAGCTGTTTTTACAAAATTGCCTTGCGGCAGATAGAATAAAAAAAACTTGTACTTAGTCTGCCTTACCTACCTAGCTTGCTCGAGCCCTATCTGATGAAACTTATACTAAAAAAATGGGTTAAAGCATGCAAACAAATTTAGAAGAAAAGGGCTATACTTATGCAAACCTATATATGTTAAATATAGATGTATGTATTTTATTCTTTACTCTACTTTAATCTTGTTAACATGTGTCGTTAAACCAAACGCAAAATCTAGAAACTATAGTCGAAGTTTAATATGACCAGAATGGTCTTCCATGCAACTTAAACCTATTAGATTTATAAAGATTATCTTACTTTCACATCTTCCTGAGTCGTAGTAAAACCTTCTGCTTCTCCTGGTATTAAAATGTTACTGTGTATGATGATCACACCTTTGCAAGTAGGTATGTACTGTTAAGGCGCCTTGGTTCAAAGATATCAAGATATACCTACAAAGAGCACCGTCTAAACCAGCGCCTCAACACCAACATATGTGCAATACACAAAGAATCCAGATCGTGGATTAGGCTCACTTGCTGAGCAACAATTTGGGTCATTTTTTGTGCTTCCTCGAGCCTTCCAATATTTCCTTTTGACTTCAGAGGTGGACGGTGAGCGATAATTTCTAAAAAGCTAAAAAGAAAAACAAGAAAAGAGAAATGTAAAAAAACTCACGAAGATTTTCTGAAGTTCCCCGGATTCATAGATTTTCTGTTCTTACTTTCAGCCACTTTATCGGGATTATATGTGCACGCACTAATAAGATAGTTCATTAATGAGCCCAACAGGTGAGCAATACACACAAATTTACAGGATACTCCTTAAGCTCTTCTAAATTTTCCAAATTTTCTCGGTAATTTCAGACACTTAATCATGATATATGTACATACACCAACAATTCAGTTCATAATAGGACTCCACAGGGGAGAAATAAATCTTCAAATAAGTTCCTCTAAAATTCCCTAACACTTTCCAAGCCTTCCTATACTTTGCCCCTTAACCTGAATTGTATCGGAGGTAAACGGAAATGTCCCAACTGATATCGCAGGTGAGTTCAAATAACATAATTCAATTTAAACGTATGTGTATATATATATTTTTTTTCCATAAGCACTATTTATACATACATCGTTCTATTATAATTTCAGGAAAGCTCAACTGATAACGCCGGTACTTTTAATGCCTATAATTCAATTTATACGTCGTAGATATATATATATTTACTCGCAGCACTGTCCATATCTAATCCTATTATAATTTCAGACAATCTGCGCTGGTAACGCAGGTAATTGAACGAATAAAATTCAATGTGTCAGTAGGTATGTATATTTTTATCACACACACTATTTATACATCATCCTTCAGGAATCCTCAACTGATAGCGCAGGTAATTTAATGAATAACTTTAATCTATACGCAGATATATATACATTTTTATTCGCAGCACTGTGCATATCTAACCCTATTATAAGTTCAGACAATTTCAGCTGATAACGCAGGTATGTTTAATGAAGAACGTTGAATTTATACGCAGGTATATATATACATATATATTTGTCACACGCACTAATTATTCATCATTCTATTATTTCAGGAACGCTGAACTGATAACGCAGGTAATTTCACGACTATAGTTCAGCTTTTACGTAGATATATGTATATGTTTATTCGCTGCATTATTCATATGTGTATATGATCCTATTATTATTTTAGACAATCACTGCCGATCGCAGGTAATTTTACGGATAAAATTCCATTTGCCAGTAGGTATGTATATATTTAACACACGCACTATTTATATATAATCCTATTATAATTCCAGACAACTTCAGCTGATAACGCAGGTAAGTTTAATGAATAACCTACAATTTATACAGATATATATATATATATATATATTCTTATTCCCAGCACTATTCATATATAATCCCCTTATAATTCCGGACAATCACAGCTGATATCGCAGGTACTTTCAACAATAACATTCAATTTATACACAGGTATATATATAGTATACATTTTTATCATACGCACTATTTATTCATCCTTCTACTATAGTTTCAGAAAAAGCTGAACTGATAGTGCCGGTAATTTTACGAATAAAATATCAATTTGCCAGTAGGTATATATTTAACAAACGCACTATTTATATGTAATCCTATTATATTCCAGGAACTATCTCTGATTGCACACGTAAGGTTTATCCATAGAATTCCAACATATCTGCACAACGGTATTTGTCGCACGTACTACTTTCCCGGAAAACGCCACGAAATGGGAAAAACGAAATTTGAGACGAATGAAAAAACAAAAAAAAACCGAAAGGTAGCGTGAGGGCAGAATGCTGCAGCGTGAAGACGACCTACCCGAGAGAAGAGTCTCAAGCCGGGCAAAAAAGAAAAATATACAGAAAAAAAAAAATTTTCCCCGCACTAGCTGGAGGACTAGGCAAACGTATTAGTAGCAGCGCCCAACGTGGGGACGACCCACCAGAGTCTCGAGCCGGGCATTCCTCACAAACCTGGTTCCACAGCCGGGACTCGATATGGCACCGCATCACACCAAGAAAACAGAGCACTAGGGAGAAAATGGAGAAGAGATAGAAAGAGTTAAAATCCTCATACCGAGGCTAATACAGAAGGGATTAGAGGTGAAATATCTACTCATTAAAGGTAGAGATGGGTTATACTAGGATCGTTGTCCGTTAATAAACTTGTCGCTTGGCCACCACAGAATTGGATATATGAAGAAGAGACAGGAAGGAATAAAATCCTCATATCGAGGCTAATCCTCTGGATTAAGCAAGCGGGATTCTTACTTTAGCTTCCTACGCGTAGGGTACCGTATGGGTTGGGGTTGACTCATTGTCAGACAAGGGAAGAGGTTGACTGGTGGAACTACGAAAGGTGTATCACCCACCACTGATGAGGTAGTAAGAGGGTTACGCGATACCCTATAGTTTGCAAGTGAAGCTTGCCGTATGCCTTTTTAGGGCTACCGAGAAATGTCCTTAGTTGTTCACGCTTGACCAACGCAGAGCAGGGAAATGATGAAGAAGGTAATTAGAATCTCAAGTCGCGCAAAATAATTCTGTCTGGGAGTAACTAGGAACTTAACAGCGCAAGGAGGTTGTCAAAATTAATGGAGCCTACACAGGAAAGCACTACAACAATAACAAAAATTTATACGATGAAAATAAAGAAATAAATAAATTAGCGGACTAGTACACAAGGGGGTTTCTCATCATAATAACGCAACAAATATTACCATTGTGCGTGTATACATAAACATATAAATGTTCGAAGGGAAATTCAAAATAATGCTGTTATTATAAATCCAAGGCGAAATACCTATACTTTGTGCGTGTATGATCTTTGTGCGTATATAAATATATATATATATTCGACGGAAGATCCAAAATAATAACTTTATTGCACATTCAAAGAAGATCTACAAAACTTGCGTGTATTATAATTGTGCATATATAAATGCATAAGTGTTCAAAAGGAAGAATTATAAATAATGGCTTTAAATAAAAAGAAAAAAAAAGAGGGAAAAAGATCTATAAACCTACGCGTACTAAACTTGCGCGTACTTAAGCATATAAATTCGAACGAAACTAAAACCGATAACTTTAAAATAGATCTACCAAAGAAGACCTATAAATTTGTGCGCCCATCAATATTTTAATTCAAAGAAAATTTAAAATAACAAATTTTATTGCAAATCTATAGGGGAAGTACCTATACTTTGTGCGTATATTATATTTCAAAATGCTAACTTATACAAAGGAGGTGGCTTGTCCAAGCAGCGGTCCACACACACACACCAAAACTTCAGCAACTCAATGCTGTGACGACAGCAAATCGTGCGCAATTTGTCTCCAACTCTCTCCCAACCTCTCAACGTCTGTCAGTGGAAAGGGACAAAAAAAGGAAAAGGTAACATATATATAGTTATAAGTTCTATCACCTCGATAGGGACATGCGTCGTGAAGATGAGCTTCGTTCATCAACTACCAAGGCGGCAGCTCGGACCAGATCAGTACCGGTTGTTCAGCGATTCAGTGGCCGCCAGTACTCAGGAAAGAAGCCGTAGCAATAATATGTAACGAAAGCAATATTAAAACAAAAACCCCAATGCATACGATATAATGATCGTAGCTGGTTATTCGACTTAAAGTAACGATAACCATAATAGGGATAAGACTACCACAATCATAACTAAATAACTACGCCATACGATATAATGTTCATAGCTAGATATCCGATCTCAAATATCAATAACTAACATGGAGAAACCTCTGATAAGGTAAACTTAACTAGGTCAAGGCAAAGAAAATTTATAACGGATCTAACGTAATCTGAGTATAATCTAACGATAATAACTAAAAGAGATTTATACTAGCCGAATAATATAAAAGGTGCTTAAGATAACCTAAATGCTAACAAGGCAAAACTGAAGACAATCTGTGGTAACCACAACCTGATTTGGTACTCAAAATAATCCAAAAAAAAGTATCGAAGATGGTCTACTGGTTAACTGGTGCATGAACCACCACTAACTGCGCGAACTAGATCGAAACGTGATACTAAAATAGTCCAAAGGTACTGTTATATACCTAAAATGAATGAACATAAACACATAAACCTGAAAAAGGGCAGAAAATAACTATTATATTAATTAATTTTTCACATAAGCTAATCATGCTTAAAACATGGTTAGCTTATCCCTTAAATGCGCGAAGAATAATGCATTCAGCAATTTTCCTCACATACCATACATTTTATTCCCATGAAACGACTTGGGAAAAATAAAAGTTTCAGTTTACATCCCAAGTCGTTTTACTTAAAAATTTCCACGACAAATTTTGCCTTCAGCAAATTATGTCATTTCAACAATTTAATTAAAAAATAAATCAAAAAGCAAATCGTACCTTCAGTACGATTTGCCGCGAAAAATTCAATGTGTATGTACATACGTACATACATATTACGATAGAAACTTTCGTAATAAGAAGCGCGCGCCGCATAAATGCATTGTATGTATATGCGCGCCGCGATTTCAAACGATGGGACGGTGGCTGATGTTTTAAAAAGTGTAAGATTACATTTTTGAAGCCATCGGTCAACGCGAATAATTCTGCACATGTTTGAACAAGTCCAGAATTGAAAAAGTAAAATTTTCTCAGGATAAGAAAATGCAATTTAGCATTTTCTATCCTGAACAACGGCTCTTGATCACGATGAATGTGCTGAAGAGTTGGGTCGTTTTTTAAAAGGAATTGAATCGAGTTGTCTTATGGATTTCGGCGGAAAAAGTTGAGTTGTATTTTTTTGGTTTTGAAGAGTTGATTTTTCTTTTTAACTTCGAGAGTTGGAAAAAGATCGGTTGTTGGGTTGAGTTGAGTTGAGTTCGAACAAGCGGTTGAAAATCAGTTTTTTAAAAACGGTTTGGTACGATCGTACGATTTTATGTGAAAAGCACAAATGTGGAGTTTCAGTTCGGTTACCTAAAAGAAAGGAAAACCAGAATAGTGTAAATTAGTTTCTAAGAGAGTGTTTAAATAAAAATTTGGTGAATAAAAGCAAACGAAATAACCACAGAGTTTTTAGTGAAAAACCCCACCTATCTACATACCACAGTGATAAACATAAAGCGAACCGGATACGGATACGTCGACTTGTTAACCTGGTGATATACGTTAGTACCCAAGTTTGAAGAGTAGAATAACTATATAACAAGGTACATATTCAACAATTGGCGCAGCCGGTAGGATCAAGGAAGCTTGGTCAAGTTAAACGACCGTAACCGCTTGAAAAGCCTTTATCCTACACGAATCTACGGGGAACCTGTGACACTAGCCAAGCTATAAGGCCACGTCACGCCCAACGCTCGGGGTAGATCTCATATAGCCTATAGAGGCGCCTCTGCTTCAGGCGAGCAAGCGTTCACCCCATTAAGAGTGAAACCAAATCAACGAGGAAGTACACTCACCAACCTAAGAAGCTCTTTCCCAGCTCCTAGAAGAAGTCAGCACAACGGACACCCATTCCAAACCAACTCCAGAAGGAAGATAACATCGTTCCTGGGTTGAAGGGGATTTCGAAGAAGGCTTTAAGCCCCCTTTCAACCATATCCAGGGGAAATAAGTAGGCCTGGGGCCCCCCCGGCAGCCATCAGAAGCACCAAACAATAGAAACTTCGTTCCAGGATTGAAAGGGATCTCGAAGTCGGCATAAGCCCCCCTTTCAATCTCAGTCAAGGGAATTAAGGCGGCAGGAGCCCCGGGATCGCCCAAAAATCCACCACAGTCAGACACGAGAAATATAAAAGGCCCCAGAGTCTTTAACATAAGACTAAATTGTGATTTTTGTGGGCGCCGTGGACACAATATCGACGAATGTCGACAAAAACAAAAATGGGAGGATAAAAAGCAGAGAGACGAAAAAGAGTCGACCCAAAACTCCCCGGCTCGACTATAAACCATACCATCAATCAAAAAGGGTCTTCTCAGCGGCCCGACTTCCTCTAGACATAGGTCTAAAAGGTCAGGCCCAGCTAATAGTGGACACCGGCGCTGAGATCAGTATAATTAAGAAAAAAGCTCTCAAATCTCGCGAGCTAATAAATCCCAACACGAAATTAACGCTTCAAAGCCCCTTTGGCACCGGAAAAACCTTAGGAAGTTGCCACGGAAACTTCATGCTAATAAGCAAATTACCTTGCAACTTCCAGGTGGTATAAAACATCCCAGGTATTTCCGACGACGGCTTGCTAGGAAATGATTACCTAGCCCAAAACTGTAATGTTGAGGGACCCAATAAATTTCTGCGATTTCCTCGCACGGAAACCAATCCAGAAGAGTTTGCTGTTCCTTTAGAAACCGCATCGCACAACCCGTGTTCACAAAACACAGTCAACAAAGAGACACTGGTAGAAGATATTAAACCCGACGGGGATACACCTTCTACCCGAAGTGTTCTCAAAGCTTCTCAGTCAGAAGAAGTCGGCTCTGATAAACAAGAACGCGATAAGGGTGAGTTGATTACCAAAAATCTGGCTTGTAAGCATCAGGTGAATTTAAATGAACCTGTGTGCGTACCAGCAAGGTCTCAGGTCGTAGTCAAAGTTTCGTTGCATTTGCAGGAAGAAATGCTCAGTCTGTCGAAAGAAATAGACGACGGAGTCTTCTTAGCAAACAGCTTACTCTCAGCTGGGTTAAAGGCAGTCCCTATAGGAATCCTCAACACACGCAGTTCACAAGTAGTCCTAAACAGCGTGAACCTTAATCTGGTTCCCATTAAAGACTACACTGTCGTCCCCATCAAACGAGAGCCAGATAAAAATATTACAACAGCCCATCCTTTGAATCCCATGAGTCGAAATGACGGCGATGGTGAGCATCAAAATATAATTAAACCTAAGATTAAGAAAATAGGGCATAAGAGCTCAGGTCAACCAAGCAGTAACAAGAAACAGCTTCAAGACGCTTGCGGGTCCCTCATGAAAACCCCAACTTCAGGCGCTGGCCAGAACACAAACGGTCTGCCGGTAGCAACTCCCGCAGATCCATCTGGCCCAGCGCTACTCATATATAAAAGAAATAGATTAAGAGGTAAAATGAATATGGATAATAATAATAGTTCTAGATTTAAGAACAATACAAACAGGGCAATAAGCGCCGATCAGACGACCACCCTACAACATATAAAGTACTTGTTCCCAAACGATGTCGAACAAGAAGATACCAGTATTCAGCCCCGCCTCACCAGATTAGAGCAAGAACTCAGTCTGGATGAAACTTTAAATACTGAGGAAAAAGCCTCAATAACAAGTCTTGTTATGAATATGATGACATATTCTTTTTAAAAGAAGACATGCTTACACATACCAATGCCATCACCCACGACATCCCTCTGGTGCAAGACCAAGCACCTATTAACCAAAAGATGTACCGGTAACCAGAGACACAGCGAAATGTCATAAATGAGCAACTCCGAGAAATGCTGGACAACGATATTGTCCAGCCCAGCAAAAGCCCATGGAACTCACCACTGCTAGTCGTCCTCAAAGAAGCGGGACCTGGCGAATTACTACAGAAAATTCATACCCGATTTTTCAAAAACAGTACGTTCTCTAACAAACTTACTCCGAAAGGATGTAAAGTTTAAATGGACTGAGAAATGCCAAGAGGCTTTTCAGAACATTAAGAACGATTTAATTTCTCCTCCACTCCTAATATATCCCGATTTTTCAAAACCCTTTAACCTTACCACAGACGCCAGCTGCGAGGCCTTTGGAGCAGTTCTCTCTCAAGGAGAGGTAGGAAGTGACCAGCCAATTGCCTACGCCAGCCGTACCCTAAACAAACCGAGCGTAACTATTCCACGATTAAGAAAGAGTTACTGGCTATAGTTTGGGCGACTAAAAATTTCAGGTGTTATCTGCAAGGCCGAGAGTTCACGGTATATACAGATTACAAACCGCTCAAGGGGGTTTTCAATGTTAAGGACCCCACTTTTCGTTTGGTGAGATTTCACCATAAACTTTCCGAGTTCAATTATATAATTGAGTATAAGCCCGGAAAGTACAACACGAATGCCGACGCTTTAAGCCGCATTCCACGGGATAATGACAGAGACAAAGAAACTACAACCTTCACGGTAGAAGCTATAGTCCACCATCAAATGGACTCGGATATCGGATATCGGACCTTAAGGAGTGTCTGCAATGCAATGCAGTAACAAGAGCCCAGACACGAAACATCCAGGAA
The DNA here is from genome assembly GCA_963930735.1 of Dioctria linearis. Taxonomy (NCBI): domain Eukaryota; kingdom Metazoa; phylum Arthropoda; class Insecta; order Diptera; family Asilidae; genus Dioctria; species Dioctria linearis. The sequence continues at coordinate 166,099,861 of OZ005742.1, read as the reverse complement.
AGTGGAACAAATACAGACAGCCAGGCCAAATCAATAGAACAACAACAGCAGACTCATCAATCAAAGGAAGCAGGAGACCTTGACACTCCACCTAGTGCCAATCCACAAATTATAGACGAAACACGTCCCCCTGAAGTAATCACGAGCCCAGAGGAGATTCAACTAATCTTAAAGGATTATCATGATTCTCTCTTTGGTGGCCACCAGGGAGTGATAAAAACCTATAAACGGATTCGAAGAAAGTACTGGTGGAGGCACATGTTTAGTGACATCAAAAAGTACATTAAGCGGTGTGCCAAATGTCAAACCAGGAAGGCCTCACCACAGTATAAAATGCCAATGGTGATTACAGACATAGCGAACAACCATTCGTTAGAATCTATCTAGATATAGACGGCCCACTAGAGTAGACTGAATCCGGAAACAAATATTTACTAACGTTTCAGGATAACCTCACGAAGTTTGTTGATTGGTATGCCATACCAAGTGGGGAAGCTATAACGGTAGCGCAAATTTTCTTCGACGAAATCGTCACGCGCTACCGCATTCCCAAAAGAATAATCAACGATCAGGGAAGTAATTTCCTGAGTGGCCTATTCACAAAGGTATGCAAACTCCTTAGGATAAATAAGCTGCAGACTTCATCTTATAATCCCCAATCAAATGGAGCACTCGAACGTGCACATAGACCATTGATTGAATATCTACGAACTATAGTGGACGAAAATCCCATGTCATGGGATAGTTATCTACGAACCGCTGCTTTCGTGTACAACAACAGTGTACACGAAGGCACAAAATTAACTCCCATGGACTGCCTCTACGGTTTTACAGCGGACGTTCCGTCCAACTTAAGGCGAGACCCTGAACCCATGTATAACCACGAGAGCTACTACCATATTCTCAGGTATAAGCCTCAAAAGTCGTACGCCATGGCGCGGAAAAATCTTCTGATGAGTAAATAACGCTCGAAAAGTTACTATGACAAAGCTGTACGTCCCCTGATATTTCACAGAGGAGACAAGGTTCTATTCAAGAGCGAGAGTCGCAAACATAAGCTCTCCCAGTTTTGGGTAGGACCCTATACGGTAACCGGCATCCCCAGTTCAGTAAACACAACAATTAAAATTCGCAAAGAGAGGTGACGGTACATAACAACCGTCTAAAACCTTTCTACGAATAAAAAGGTGTCCATAGAAACTAAGTAGTGTTAAGGTACATACATACATTAGATTAAAGAACAATAGAATGTAAGCTACAAAGTCATCAAGGAACCCATTTTAGTATCCTATCCTATCCTCTCCTAGATAACAATGCGGTCAATAATTTTCTACGGACTGTTCCTGATCACAATAGGAGCCCTCGCGGAGGAACCTTACTCTATAACGCCCCTAAATAATACGGGAGTGCTATTCGAGGTTCTTGGAAGCCTATCAGTTTACCACGATACTTGGAGCGTCATCCCTGAGTTAGATCTGGGCGAGTTGGACAATCAGACAAAACTGGCGGAACGCGGGGAACACTACGTTCATCAATTATGTGGTAACAAATCTTTTGATCAAGATCTATGTACCCTACAAACCAAACATGTACATGCCCTGATGGAAAACATCAAGAGACGCACCAATGTCATTAAAGAGGCAGTGCTGGGATAGGTAATGCGATGCACTATCTCCTTGGCACTATGGATAGCGGAAACAAACAAGAGGTGTACAGCCGACTAAGCGAATTAGAGGTAAATACTCAAACCTTAGCTGATCTGGAAAAGCAACAGATCAGCGTAATAAAAACCACGTTTGAACAAATTCAAAAACCCTTACCCTCACTGTCTGAACGACAACATTAGATAACCAATCAGATTAACCATCTGCAGAACACAACGGACGATTTGATAGCCCACCAAATAAGATAAGAGATCTTTTCTAGTCTGACACTACAAATGATAGAGTTGGAATTTAGACAACAAGCTCTACTAATAGTGTCCAGTAGAAATAATCAAATTTATCCCCTTTAATTTCCCCAAACCATTTGCTAGAGATTTATCACAAATCTCACTCCACTTGTCCCAATCTACAGGACTCTTTGTCAGTTCTATATCAAACAGCAGATGTTGAGACACATTTGTTACAGGACAAATTATTTATCGGAATCAAACTTCCCATATTTAATATTCCCAAGATGAAAATCCAACAGATTAGATGTTTTCCCATACGGGTGGATTCAAACCACTCATTAATACCTGATATCGAATTTTCCCATGTGGCAAGTCAAATCCAGACCCAGGAATTTCTGCTGCTGAAGCCAGAAAACCTGAGATCTTTCAAAAAAATTTCGAGGGAATCGATGAGGATACGTGGGTTGGTAAGCTAAATACACCACTTACCAAGGCTACAAAAACAGATGAATGTGTTATTAAACTTTTATTCAATCCACTGGGCGAACACCCACAGTGTATCATCAGAGCTCAAATTCCCCCACAAGACACAATAATTAAACTCAATAGACCAAATTCGTGGCTGTACTCCTTAACCGAAACTACTATAGTACATATAACTTGTTGATAGACATATTGGATTTTTGAAGAAAATACTTGTTTATCTACTCCACTGAACGTTTAATTATGTAAAAACAAAATTTAAAACTAATTACATAAAGAGGCCGACGCGTTTCGTCTGACTAGGACATTATCAAAGGCCGAACGATAATGTCCTAGTCAGACGAAACGCGTCGGCCTCTTTATGTAATTAGTTTTAAATTTTGTTTTTACATAATTAAACGTTCAGTGGAGTAGATAAACAAGTGTTTTCTTCAAAATTCCAATATGTCTATCATAAAATACTTCCACCAAGTGCCAACAGTGAATACAATTAATCACATTAAAAGATATAACTTGTACTCAACAGTTACTCACTCTTCGTCTCGCAGGACAAGGAATCATGACAGTGAACGAACCATGTTCCTTGCAAATAGGGTCTCACACTCTGTATTACGAAGCAGAAAATCTACATCCGCTAAAAGTTTTCCAACCAACCTTCTTCCCAGGCACAAACGAAACTCAAGAGGTATTGGCAGAATATATGTCCAAGATATCGGCTCCTAAAAACCTTGAGAAACAACCAACATTACTCCTAGGAGATGATACCTATATACAAAATCTCTAGACGAAATCCGTACCAAAGTTAACAACATTCACTTTGGACCAAAGGCCAAGATTCCTCATATACTCTCAATTACATCCCTATCAATGGCCGGACTCTTGTTCCTAATTGCATCTGTGGTGGCATTAGCAAAATATATCGTCCCGGCATTCATGGCATGGATTGCTAAACGCAGACAACAGCCCACAGCTGAAAACTTTCCTATGGAACCGGTTTACGCAACACCCCACGAAAAATTAAAACGAACTCAAAGTCTCCACAGAGCAAGATCTATATAAGTAGTATAATCAAAAAGATCTATACTCGTTGGTTGGCCCCGTCTCAATCTTTTGTTACTGACACAACACTCTATCCTTTCAATGCACTGATTTTAGTAAATAAGTTAAAAGTATAGTAGCAAATAAGAGATAAAGCGACCACATAAAATTAATAGAACATGAGAGTAAAATTTGTTTAGTATTACTTAAGAATAGAATTGAAAACATCAAATAGGACATAACCAAGTAGTAAAAATAAACTAAATAAGGAAAAAATGAAGATAATAAATAGAAGAAAGTGTAGTACATACATACTACTCTCATATAAATTAACAGAAAAACCCAACATCAAGAAAACCCATGAGAAACAATAAAATCATTCAAACAGCAATCAATGAAAATATTTGAAATTACTTCACGCTAACAGCCGTGAAAAATATTCTAAAAAATTGCATCACTAAAATACTTCCGCCAAAGCATTCGAAATCATAAACACAACATATGTGTAAATGATGTAAGCCATTCTTACATCCAATTCATTCTTACCTTTACCTTCTTTTGCCGGCACCAATAAACAAATATTATGTAATAAAAACATTTCTCTTCATTGCATGAAGTTACGTATTCTGTGACAATGAATAGTGATTGCACATGGGTCAACATTTCTTGTGAACGATTTGCATTGCGATTGCATGATTGCTTTGACTGAAATTCTTGTCATATATGAAGTAATAAAATTGTATTTAGGTAACCTTAGAAATTATGTAGGTAAGTTAAGAAATTCAAGAATTTTTGTATACCTTATGAGTAAGGTCGATTATATATAAGCAGAACATTTTTGAATAAAAAACATTCTTTCTCGAGACAGGAAAAGAAGTAGTCTTTCAATACAAATTCTTCCTGCTCATTAAGTCGGCAGTTCTAGTTGTACTAGAACACCTAATCATTACTCCGGTAACCACAGCTGGCCCTTGGCTTAGATTCCGGAAGTCGCCAGCTGCCGTGAAGAAGATACCTCTGGGCATAATTGGAGATTCATTACCTGATTAACTGGGAAGTATAGTTAATCATTACATGGCGACCCTGCCAGGAGCTGATAGCAATTCTGAAGGAAGACCCTAGAGCTGGACCAAGACCAATATCCATTGAGGAATACCGTAATAGGAAAGCAGCCGAGCAGCCCACACAGAAGACAGCAAATAATATCACAAAAAAGAAGAAGAAGAGAGCCGGAAAACTGGTGAAACATAGACGAGAGTTAGCAGAATTACATAGGCTGACCACCCTAGCCGTCACCAAGGTTGAGAAGAACGCGTTCTTGGATGACATCCGGATAAAAAAGCAGCAGTACTGGATTGCGAAGAAGAAAGCACCACACAATTTACATTCAGGAGATAATACAAACAATAGGCTAGTTAAGTACTAAAATAGAGTATATATCCTAAAAACATGTATTAAAGTAAGACAGAGGTTAATAAGATTAATTACTTACAAAAACATCACAGTAGGACAAGATAATATGCAAACGCAAATCAATTCAAAAAAAAATTTTTTTTTTCAAACAAATTTTTTTTTTCCTAATAAAGGGAGGGATGTAGTACATACATACTACTCTCATATAAATTAACAGAAAAACCCAACATCAAGAAAACCCATGAGAAACATTAAAATCATTCAAACAGCAATCAATGAAAATATTTGAAATTACTTCACGCTAACAGCCGTGAAAAATATTCTAAAAAATTGCATCACTAAAATACTTCCGCCAAAGCATTCGAAATCATAAACACAACATATGTGTAAATGATGTAAGCCATTCTTACATCCAATTCATTCTTACCTTTACCTTCTTTTGCCGGCACCAATAAACTAATATTATGTAATAAAAACATTTCTCTTCATTGCATGAAGTTACGTATTCTGTGACAATGAATAGTGATTGCACATGGGTCAACATTTCTTGTGAACGATTTGCATTGCGATTGCATGATTGCTTTGACTGAAATTTTTGTCATATATGAAGTAATAAAATTGTATTTAGGTAACCTTAGAAATTATGTAGGTAAGTTAAGAAATTCAAGAATTTTTGTATACCTTATGAGTAAGGTCGATTATATATAAGCAGAACATTTTTGAATAAAAAACATTCTTTCTCGAGACAGGAAAAGAAGTAGTCTTTCAATACCAATTCTTCCTGCTCATTAAGTCGGCAGTTCTAGTTGTACTAGAACGCCTAATCATTACTCCGGTAACCACAGCTGGCCCTTGGCTTAGCTTCCGGAAGTCGCCAGCTGCCGTGAAGAAGATACCTCTGGGCATAATTGGAGATTCATTACCTGATTAACTGGGAAGTATAGTTAATCATTACAAAAGAAATGCATAAGATAATAGAATTAAAACATAAAAAATAACCGGAATTTATTTACATAGAATAATAATAATAAAAGTAATAAGCAAATAATATTTAGTAACATTAAGTATTACATAGAAATAGTTAGCGAACTAGTAAAATGTAGACATAAATACAGAAATATAAATATAAATATAAATAGGAAATAGCGACTTACATTAGTAGCAAAATAGAATAAGACGTTAACTAGAATAACAAAAACAAAATTAGAACAAACTAACAATTAAACTAAAAACCCTAGATTAGACAGCTCTTTCTTAACTAACCCTTAATATAGATGAAAAACGAAATATAACTCCCTGGAATTTCAGACATTAACTAGAATAAATAAACGACGTAAAATAAGGAAACAACGTAGAAATAATTAGGCAACGTAGAGTAAGTGAATATTTAGTCTCTAGTATAAGTTAAGTCCAACAAATTATAATCTACCAACACCAAAACTACCAAAAAAAAAAACAGACTCAACTCAACACCGAGAATCGACAGTCCAGGAATATGTAACTACCTGGAAAACCAAACAAAGAAAAGTTTTTTTTCTGGCTCCACACAAAATAATAGGATATCCTAGAGTCAGTATAAACCAACTAAAAACAGGCCAATAGAATTTTTTTTTTCAAAGACCTCAATAATAACCCGTTAAGCTTAAACCCGCTTAACACCACTTAGACTTGCCCAACCCCAAATATGAATCAGCGTCATAGAGAAATTGATGATCAAGCCCAAAAGACTGTCAAGTCCATTTTTTCTTTTACCTAAAATCTATAAGGGAGAACACAAAAAAAAAAGTTTTTTTACTAATAAATGAAAAACGATATCTCGTCACTTAGCCAAGAATTTTTTATTTTTTTTTATAAGAAATACAAAAAAGGAGAATAAAAGTAAAACTAAAATTTTGATCAAATAAAACGTACAAATTTTTGAAAAAAAAGGTTAAAGTTCATTACAAAAAGTCAAGGAGAAAAATTTAAAAACCTATGGTGGTGCGGTAAGCTAAGTAACACCCAAATTCTAAAAGAAAAAAAAGGGTAATTAGAAAATGAGGTCCAAATAAAAAGTGAAAATAAGTTACCATGAGGCGGGGGGAGCGTTCGGCTTAATCCTGGGCGGGACCAGAAGCATCACCGGGAAGATCCCAATTCTCCTGGGCAGAACCAGACCCTTCATCTGGGAGGTCCCAGTCCGCGCCAGACTCCACGTCTGACGCATTCAGGTCGTCATGGGCAGGGTCGTCCCAATTCTCCTCGAGAAAAGGACTTGTTGCTGCTACCGGAGGACCCCAGACGGCTACAGGGGTGGAGGTGCCCACCCTGCGGAAACTATCCACCTCGGCTGGAGCATACCAAATACACATATCTGGGCGCCGTTCCCTCCGCAGCAGAATACGGATTAAGCCTCGCCATCGGGGGGCCACACTCTGCACAGATATGCTGATTACCCTCACACAGTGGGGCCTGTAACAAACGTACGGAGCACGCGGACTTAACACTTCTCCAAACTGCATGATGAAACTATAAATTACTCCGGTCGCGCGACCCAATTTAAAGGGCAAAACAGCTAACGTTGGAAAAAATTAGCTACGATGCATCTAGCATGTGTTGTGCCCTTATCTCGGCGAATCCCACGCAACCGCAGTAGCAAAAGTAGTTTTTTCTTTCTTCCTTTAAAGCACACAAAATAAGCTCCATATCACACAAGTTGCATTTTGTGCATTATGTATGTAGCTACAAAAACACAAATCTCAAACTTTTTTTTTGCTATTTCTTTCCAAGCCGATGCAAGATGCATTTCAATATCTCACACAAGGTAAAGGTGATTAATTACGTTAACGCCTACCAGGGGAGGACCTTGCCATGCAAGGCACTCTGTCAAGACCGTCCGTACGTGACGAAGAGTCACATACTGCCCGAGGTGTTCCTGCACAGGCAGCTGGTGGGCATCCCCTGGGGTGCAGCTGGCTAGCTACCTGACTGAATACGGCGGATCTAGAGAGGAAAATTCGATAAAACCCGCAATCCCAGGTGTAAACAATCGTGCCTACGGGATGAATGGAACTGCGTGAGTGTGTTTTATAACGATGGACTCCGGATACCAGGCGACCTCCGGTTTCAACCTTAGCCTTATCTCGGCATGCCGGCTCTGCTGAGATGGACCAACCTTTCCGAGCATACTCGTGGGACCAAAATTGATAAGCCCGTTTTTTCTGAGGGAGGTGCACCTCTAAATGTACCAAAAACCCAATCCGGGGCTCTTAACGAACCCGAAAATTTCCAGGACATTACAAGTCCTTCATCTGACGGCGATGCGATGGATACACTCCCCCTAGACGAGGAGGATCTCCTTAGATCACCAGACCATAGCCAACAGGACAGCGGGAATACTGAAGTTCCCACATCCAAAGAGCGCAAGCCAAAGCTCAGTGGCGCGGCCAAAAAAAGGTTTAAATGGATTTTAAAACATGGACACACAGAGGCAGAGGCTAGAAGGATTGCTGCACTTCAGATAGAACAGCGGAATGAGGAGAGTCTTAAAAAACGGACTCGCTCTGACGACTCTTCTCCTAAAGTGGAGCAACCTAGCGCTAAACGCAGCAAGGCAGCAACGGAGAATCCTTCAAAGAAGCACGTCTCCCAGCCTTTGCGTAAGCAGCCCTCCTATAAAGAGGTTGCAGAGAGCGTTCGGGTGGGTATTCTTCCCGTCGGTTATCCTGAGGTGGCACTCAACATAGATCAATTGAAGTCCGTACAGAGTGCTATCTTGAGAGAGATCGCGGCTAGAAAACAAAGCCCGCTGAAGCCAAGATTCCTGGGCTCCACATTTAGACCAGGGTGGATGGTCCTCAACTGCGCCAATCAGGACACCGTGACGTGACTAAAAGGTGTAGTTGGGGAGCTTAAACCCTGGGAAGGAGCCAACCTTATCCTGGTCGAGGAAAGTGAAATTCCTCGCCCACAAGTTCTTGTGGGATACTTTCCCAACAGCGCTGAGGACCCCACGGACTTGATTCTCGACTACATCGAGGGTCAGAATGCGGGGTTTAAGGTGTCAGAGTGGATTGTGTTACGCAAGACAAAAAAACCAAACGTAACAGAGCTAACCTTCTCCGTGGACCATACGTCTATGGAGGAGCTAAAAAAGGCTCATTACACAATTGGGTACAAGTTCGGCTCAGTCCAACTTAGGCCCAAGGGTGGGGCAGTAAAGACTGTGGCGGAGGCTGGGGATGGCCAAGGTCAAATTAAAACTCTGACTGATGAGCCTCAGCCATCGACATCAGGAACCAGCAGGCCTAAACTTTCTGTCAAGGCTAAGGCTGGCCCCGTTAAAGCAGTCGGAACTGCAGAGGCTAAGCCGGGGACTTCCGCAAAGAAGTCCGAAGGTACTAAGAAGAAGCCTCCTCCTGCCCGTGCGAAGCAGGGCAAAAAAGGAAATCCGAAAAGATCTCCTATCAAGGCTGCTAACGGCCATAAAAAGCCATCCTAGTCATGACTAATCGTCATCTAAGTTGCCTCCAGATAAATCTCCATCATGCCAAAGCGGCATCAGATGTGCTTAGCAGGAGATTTGTCTCGGAGAAACTTAGTCTGGCGCTCATACAGGAGCCCTGGGTACATCAAGGCCGCATTAAAGGACTTCCCACAAAATCATGTGAGTTAATTTATAGTAATGAGCATGAATATCCCAGGGCAGCATTGCTGCTCAACACTAATCTAAATTTTATTCCTCTTTCGCAGTTCATTTCGAGGGACGTAGTTGCAGTAGCTCTCGAGGTACCAACTCCGGGAGGTAGTCACGAGGTAGTAGTGACCTCAGTCTATTTTCCTGGAGATGCGGATACACTACCTCCTACAGAGCTAAAAAGACTCATCAGCTACTGCAAACGAAGAGGAAAGCAATTTATCGTTGGATGCGATGCGAACGCACATCACACGCTATGGCGCAGCACGGATACCAACATCAGGGGTGAGTACCTCCACGATTTTATAATATCTAATAATTTAGAGATACTAAATCGAGGTAATAAGCCAACCTTTATGAACACTATCAGACAAGAGGTCCTGGACCTAACACTTGCCAGTATGTTCATAAGCACAATAATAAGCAGGTGGCACGTATCGAACGAGACATATCAGGTTCGATATAGAAGCCGCACTTAACTCAAGTCTAGAGTACCGAATCCCTAAATTAACTAACTAGGAACTCTATCGACAACACCTTAAGGCTGTAGTTAACTCTCCCGGCAGTAGAATTAGCACAACGGAGGAGTTGGACTCAGCCACTACGCAGCTACAAACGGCTGTACTGACTTCATTCGAACACAGCTGCCCTCTGAAGCAAAAGACTTGTAATCGGCAGGTACCTTGGTGGAATAGGGAACTGAGTTTGAAAAGAAAAGAAGTCAGAAAACTATTTAACAGAGCCAAGCTCTCTGGTACCTGGGGAGAATATAAAAAGGCTCTAACGGAATATAACATAGAATTAAGAAGATCTAAAAGAAGAGCCTGGCGGACCTTCTGCGATGGCATAAATCAACTGCCCGCAGCTACCAGGCTCCATAAAGTACTTTCGAAGGATCACACGAATGGTATATGCTCACTTCAAAAAGAAGATGGGAACTATACCGAGAGTTGTGAGGAAACAGTCAGGCTCTTATTAGAAACTCACTTCCCCGACTCTATCAGTCCCGTTCAAGGAATAGTAGCTCCAGACCCAATTGAGGTGGGCAATTACAGGGTCTCTAACAGGAGTAAGAGCCTTGCGGGAAGACTCTTCACTCCTAACAAGGTTAGATGGGCCGTTGGTACGTTTACACCCTTTAAATCTGCTGGAGGGGACGGCATCTCACCTGCCTTACTACAGCAAGGGGTTGAAGAAATACTTGTTCCACTACAAAACATTTTTCGAGCCAGTTACGCTCTGGGGTATATTCCCCAATGCTGGAGAGACGTCAGGGTGGTATTTATACCCAAAGCAGGAAAAAGAGCTAGCTCTCTAGCCAAGTCGTTCCGACCCATTAGTCTCTCGTCATTTTTACTTAAATCCATGGAAAAAATCCTAGACCTACATATTCGAAGTGAAGTTTTGATTAAATCACCACTTCATTCTAAGCAATTCGCTTATCAAGCAGCCAAGTCTACCGAGACTGCCATCCACACTTTGGTTAAAGACCTCGAAAAAGCTCTTGAAGCAAAAGAGGTGGCCTTATGTGCATTTGCAGACATAGAAGGTGCTTTTGATAACACCTGCTTTGAAGCAATTAAATCAGCTGCCGAGGACAAGGGCTTCGAGCGCCCCACGGTTAATTGGATAGACTCCATGCTTAGAAGCATGAGGATAACTACTACTCTAGGAAACTGTTCAGTCACGATCACTGCAGCTAAAGGTTGCCCACAAGGAGGAGTTCTCTCTCCACTCCTATGGTCGATCGTGATTGATGATCTCTTAGAAAAGCTGACCAGTTCGGGTTTTACCGTACAAGGCTACGCGGATGACCTAGTAGTCACGATACGGGGCAAGCATGACCAAGTCATATCCGACTTCATGCAAAAAGCCCTTTCTAAAGTCCGCACTTGGTGCTTAACCAAAGGCCTCAGTGTAAACCCAAACAAAACGGTTATCGTTCCGTTCACGAGAAGATCAAAGCTTTCACTAAAGGCTCCTCTTCTCGATAACACGGAATTGATATTTTCAGAAGAAGTCAAATATCTGGGGGTCACCTTAGATAAGAAACTTTCCTGGAATTCGCATCTGTCTAGAGTGACGGAAAGAGCGATAGGATCTCTCTACACGTGCCGTCGCTTCATTGGTAGAACATGGGGTCTGAAGCCAAAAATGATGTACTGGATGTACACCACGGTTGTTAGACCCATGGTCACCTATGCGGCCCTCGCATGGTGGCCAAAAATTAATGAAAAGAAGGCTGAGGCTCTGCTTCAAAAAACACAACGGCTTGCCTGTCTAGGAATAACTGGTGCCATGAGGACCTGTCCTACAGCAGCCATTGAAGCCTTACTAAACCTTCCACCCCTACATCTGCAGGTGAAAAAGGAAGCAATCTCCAGTGCTATTAGACTGCAAAAGGAGAAACAGTTAAAACCAGGGAATCTGGTTGGTCATTTAGGTATCTTAAAATAGATACGCTTTGAGCAAATGACGACAATATCTGATATTATCACACCCAAGGTGGATTTTGTAAGACCATTCGATGTGGTTTTGGGAAACCGACAGCAACGGCGTTCCACCAAACCGTCCTTTCAACAAGGATCGATGGTGTGGTATACAGACGGTTCAAAACCGAACAATGGAGTCGGGCTGGGCGTATACGGCCCCAGATGCCATATGTCAAAGGCCCTGGGCTCTACCCCTACCGTATTCCAGGCCGAGGTATTGGCCATAGAAGAATGCGCCAATACCTGCATTAAAAGAGACATAAATGGCTCAACTATCAATATTCTCTCGGACAGTCAAGCTGCCCTCAAGGCATTAAAGTCCTACACCATCAAGTCAGGGATAGTCTGGGAGTGTCTACAAACCCTAAAAGATTTATCAAGAGGAAACAAAGTTATCCTCATGTGGGTACCTGGATATGAGGGCCATAAAGGCAACGAAATTGCTGATGGCCTAGCCAAAAGAGGAGCGGAAACTCCCTTTGTCGGACCGGAGCCATTCTGTGGCACCTCAAAGTGCTACCTCAAAGCTGCCCTAAATAACTGGGAGAACAAAAAATCCCTATACTGGGAAAGGCTACAAGGACTTCGTCAGGCAAAAAAGTTTAACGACACCTCTGGAGGAAAAACAAAAGAACTATTACTCCTCAAGAAAACAGAGCTCAAAATAATTACAGAACTCTTCTCAGGCCATTGCCCCTTGAGGTATCACCTTAACAAGATGGGCTTGGCTGAGACTTCATCCTGCCGCTTTTGCCAGGATGCTCATGAAACCTCGGAGCATCTGCTCTGCAACTGCGAAGCATTGACCAGGCGGAGACTACTCCATCTCGAACATGCTTTTCCTACACCTAACTACGTACGGAACCTCAATCCCAGAAGGATCCTAGACTTTATTAACAGTCTGAACCTAGAAAGGGAATAAATTCAACGGGGACTCACAATAGATCTTTTAGGTCGCGGTGATTGCGAGGCAGACGCCTACACACCCCTCTACGAATCTTATCTAATCTAATCTAACACCGACCCTTCAAAAAATACAATTGCAATGTGCAAACGCTCTCTGTGCGGTAGAAAAATAAGTCCGTGCCTTTTCGTTCGCTTATCAGCGGCACGAGATATTAAATTACGAGCACAGAATCCGGTCGAACGGAATTCATTTAGACATGTATATGGGAATGCCCAAATGAAATGACATTTTTCCTTATCAAACAGATTTTTTTTTTACTAAACAATTGGGGCCAGCAAAGAGATTCTTGTATAAAATAATCGATAAGAAATGCACTAAAAACAGAAAATTTCTTATTCTCTATTTTTAGCAGACACTAAGATAACGGCATAAGGGCCATACAAATTAGGAAATAGAATAAGTAAAATATATATTATACGAAACTAAAACTAGAATAACGTAATTGTGCAACAGACACAAAAATTATATATAACAAAACAAAGAGATGTAAACACTCAACCGAAAGCCAACCAAGAACCGCCCGCCAAAAATGCACCAACAACAACTTCCCCTGAGAATTATTCCTGTTCAAAGAATAATTCTCTTTTTCTCAGGGGAAAGGATTGTCATATACCTAAAATGAATGAACATAAACACATAAACCTGAAAAAAAGGCAGAAAATAACAATTACATTCAGATTGTTATATACCTAAAATAAATGAAGGTTTTATTTATTTTACACATAAACCTGAAAAAAGGGCAGAAAATAAAAATTATATTCATTAATTTTTCTCATAAGCTAATCATGCTTAAAACATGGTTACCTTATCTCTTAAATGGGTGAAGAAAATTGCATTCAGCAATTTTCCTCACATACCATACATTTTATTCCCATAAAACGACTTGGGGAAAACAAAAGTTTCGGTTTACATCCCAAGTCGTTTTATTTTAAAATTTCCACGACAAATGTTGCCTTCAGCAAAATTTGTCATTTCAATAATTTAATTAAAAAATAAATCAAAAAGCAAATCGTACCTTCAGTACGATTTGCCACGAAAAATTCGATATGTATGTACATACGTACATACATATTACGATAGAAACTTTCGTAATAAGAAACGCGCGCCGCACAAATGCATTGTATGTATATAGGCGCCGCGATTTCAAACGACGGGACGGTGGCTAATGTTTTAAAAAGTGTAAGATTAAATTTTTGAAGCCATCGTTCAACGCGAATAATTTTCTCAGGATAAGAAAATGCAATTTAGCATTTTCTATCCTGAACAACGGCTCTTGATCACGATGAATGTGATCAAGAGTTTAGTCGTTTTTTAAAAGGAATTGAATCGAGTTGTCTTATGGATTTCGGCGGAAAAAGTTGAGTTGTTTTTTTTTAGTTTTGAAGAGTTCATTTTTCTTTTTAACTTCGAGAGTTGGATAAAGATCGGTTGTTGGGTTGAGTTGAGTTGAGTTGAGTTCGAACAAGCGGTTGATTAAAAACAGAAAAAGTTCGGCGGTACTAAAGAAACGTTTTGAGGAAAAAATCAGTTTTTTACAAAAGGTTTCGGTTGGCTAACAAAAAGCTTAGATAAGAAGCCCTAAAATCGTACGATTTTATAAGAAAAGCACAAATGTGGAGTTTCAGTTCGGTTACCTAAAAGAAAGAAAAACCAGTATAGCGTAAATTAGTTTCTAAGAGAGTGTTTAAATAAAAAATTGGTGAATAAAAGCAAACGAAATAACCACAGAGTTTTTAGTGAAAACCCCCACCTATCTACATACCAATAATAATAAACATAGCGCGAACCGGATACGGATACGTCGGCTTGTAACTGGGTATAAAAATAGTCAACTTAAAAGCTAGGATACGATACGGCAATTTCCTGCATACAAAAAAAATCTCAAAATAGAATCTAAAAAAAAAACTATACATAATACGGACTTCCTTCCTGGAACCAGCAGATGTGAACGGAACCTAAGCTCGGAGTAGTATGCTTCGCATACGACGTTCATCCTCCACTGATCAGCCGAACATCCGGGCACTTCCAAGTAGGGAACACCCATATCCAAACGAATAATCCAAAAGTAAAAGGAAAGGACTCCTCACGTGGGACTCCGCTCTAAGGGCACCGACCCGGTATTGTATCGATCACTCCAAGTCGGATAACAATCTAGAGGGTGCTAACCAGCCATCCTCCCGTCGGAGTGATCGAGACAACCCCGAATGGAGTCTCGGGACAGAGCGCCACGTAAGCGCGAAGCATAGTAGGTGAACATATTTTGAGGCTACTGATCCGCTTTGAATCACACGGCTGTTCAGATCCCTACTACAAGGATTAAATCAAGCAGGTGGCTATTATCGCTCACCGACTTGTAGCAGGGGTTGGAATATTTGCGCGGTTCTCCCGGACCTAAAGAGAAGTGGTCATCCCAGCAGTGTTCACGAGCTGAAGCCTAACCTCGAAGAACGCCTCGCGCACAAAGCGCGCTTACCACTGGAGAGATGAGCACTTCACGCCATAACTATGGAACTCTAAAGAAGAGCGAAAGAGAAAAAAAAGTTTAATGATTGAAGGAGATTTTTTTTTTTGCTAAGTAACACCAATGAAGACAAATCACGAGCCATCTCGCCAGCCACCAAAGCCAGATCTAACGAGAACAAAAAGGAATTACCACGAAAGCAACGAGCCTTATGGGAGAAAAAGGTAGCTATGCGTAGACCAAACCATTGGCAGCATGGCAAGACAGCTCGCCTTAGCAGCTAAAAGTTGCATGTTTAGATTAACGAAAAGACTTTCATTTGGAATGAACTGAAATACGCAATATAGAACTTATTTAAAAAAAAATCGAAATTGAGAAGAAAGTACCGAATAACTTAAAGAAAAGCGAATGAAACTGACGAAATGGTTTATATGGTTTAGTTAATCGATCTACAAAGAAACAAAAACGTTTGACATGAGGAAGTAAAAGCATTTCACTTTAGTCAAGAGAAGCTTGACTAAGCCAAAAAAATACCGATATTGGGCGTCATTGTAGCGAAGCGCAAATGGACGACCAGAAAAATCAAAATAAAACTTTAAATTAAACTTGCACTTTAGTCAAGAGAGGCCTGACCAAAGGCCGGAAAGAAAACCAAATTTGGGCGCCATTTGTAGCGAAGCGCAAATGGACGACCAGAAAAATCAAAATAAAACTTTAAATTAAACTTGCACTTTAGTCAAGAGAGGCCTGACCAAAGTCCGGAAAGAAAACCAAACTTGGGCGCCATTTGTAGCGAAGCGCAAATGGACGACCAGAAAAATCAAAATAAAACTTTAAATTAAACTTGCACTATAGTCAAGAGCGGCCTGACCAAAGGCCGGGAAGAAAACCAAATTTGGGCGCCATTTGTAGTGAAGCGCAAATGGACGACCAGAAAAATCAAAATAAAACTTCAAATTAAACTTGCACTTTAGTCAAGAGAGGCCTGACCAAAGGCCGGAAAGAAAACCAAATTTGGGCGCCATATGTAGCGAAGCGCAAATGGGCGACCAGAAAAATCAAAATAAAACTTTAAATTAAACTTGCACTATAGTCAAGGGAGGCCTTACCAAAGGCCGGAAAGAAAACCAAATTTGGGCGCCAATTGTAGCGAAGCGCAAACGGACGACCAGAAAAATCAAAATAAAACTTTAAATTAAACTTGCACTATAGCCAAGAGAGGCCTGACTAAAGGCCGGTGTTCGGTATGGGAACCGAAAGGTTAATTAACGCTTACCACTTGTGGGGGCGTCGGTGTAATGCTAGAAGTACGCTTACCACTGGTGGGGGCGTAGCAAAGCTCTAAAAAAAGTAACTACTGTTTTGCGTATAATGAAAAACTCTACTTTATTCCAAAACATCGATCAATTTATACATTTTAATTGCTTACGCCTAAATATTATTGTTTTCCATTTTATTTTAAGCAAACGTGAACGACTTTGCTTTACTTGCATTTATTGCTGTACAGTCGAATAACATTGCGCTAGTTGCAGTATTTGCGCGAGTTGCATTTCCATGCGGATTATTTTTTGTGGAATGTAGCAATGGTATGCAGAATTAATGATTGGTACGTTGTGGGGTCATTGTATGTTATGATCGTCTGATCATTCTGCCACGGGCGGAATTGGTGTCGTCTTTCGTTTCGCAGGTTGTGGAGTACCCGGCTGGACTTCAAATGATGTTACAGTTGTTTCTTTACATGGTCGCAAACGTTGATATGTGACCCAAAGGAAAGCTGCTACTATAATGAGTACAATTATGTGTGTGCTTACATAATGATGTACTTGATGGGTGTCTAGCGGTTTTAGGTCCAAATATTTCTTGTTGATATTCAAGGTATTTAACGCATTTGTATCTAGGTGAGTTAGTGGGACTGTCTGCAGTGATATCTGGTGATTTATGTTTAATTCTGGAAGTATGTCAGCGAGATTAGTTGATGGGAGGAATGATGATTTTGTATATTCCGTAATAATGGATTGTGCGCTAATGCTCATTGTCTGATGTTTTATGGTACAGTCTTCCCCTAACCTGATGATTCCGCTGCTGCTTAATGTTTTTATAGCAACCCTTTTCCACATACTACATTAATTGTAGTCTCGTTGTTGACAACGTATATCCAGTGGTTTCGGTGCTCTAGTTGGACCCGATATTGAGAGGGAGTTTTCTTTTTGATTTTACATATATCTGGTTTTACTGCTTGGTGATTGAGGAACCGCATTTCACACTGGTTAAGAGATGAGTGTACTGAGTAGATCGGATGGTGCTGTTGGCATAATAATCCCAGTTTTTCGGTTGTAATGCAATCCTTGATTTCATTTGTGGTCATGGGGTAAAAAAGGTATCTATGAAGTGTTGTAGCCAAGTAGTCTGATGATGGTTCTATGTAGATGAACTCTGATTGGTGTCTTGTAGGGACAGGATATATTCGAAATAATTGGTAGAGGCCTTCGCTCGGGAGTGGTATGCGAATTTTAAAAATGATGTAGTCAGTTGTGATCCTACTTCTGACAGTTATTATTTTATATAGATTCAGTAGATCTTCTGAGCTACCTTCGCCTGGAATTATGAGAGATGATGTTATGTGCTCTCTTATGAATATAATTTGATCTCGCAATTGCATCGGAGTTTGCAAAAAGGGACTAATTTTCCCGCTATGAGAGTCCACTAATAAGTTTATAAATTCATTTTGCGTCCTCTCATATGTGGTTATAAGTAAATTGAGGTAAGAGGTCATAGCGGTGAAGGTCTGTATCCCTTTGTTGTCTTCTACTCCTCGCCGGAGGGTTTCAAAGTTTGCTGTAATGTGTTCGTTGAAAGCTTCGAGTTGACGTTGTATTTGTTCGGTAGTCTTTTTTAGCACGTTTGTAGTAACCTCTTTTACTGATGTTTGATTCTTGGCGAGATCTAAAAGGTAATCCTCATTCTCTTTGAGTTTATGTACTTCGTTTTCAATATAAGTAGCATAGTTTTGATCCAGTACTCCAAACAAACTATTTTGGAGTGCTCCTATGATTTCTAGTGGAGCTCTACGTTGTCTTTTTATGCCTTTTCCATTTCCGTTTCTGGTGTGAAGGATGAGATTATTGTGTTTCATTTCTTGTACCTTATGCGACACCTCTATAAAGATGGCGTTGCAGAAATAACAGTATGTTATCATCTGGTCGCACAACTCTTCCAGTTTCTTTAAACACAGCTCGAATCCCTCTAACTGCTGATAGTATGTACTCAGATTGTAATAGACTATCGTGTTCCATTCATTGTTGACCATATGAAGATTTCCTAGGTCTTCAAAATAGATTCCTGGATTGTGTTCGAACTCTTGAATATCTATAAGTTGTTTCTCTGTGATCTTTCTGAGGTTTTCCATCGTTGGTAATATTGTTGTCGTGAAGATTGGTAGTACACAGTTTAGTAGTAGTAATGACGTGATGGTGCCGGATGCAAATCTTTTGCCTTGTTTTGAATGGAGGCATGTCCTTTTAAGTTCTTCTATTGATGGTCTGATGGGAATATTGGTCGGATGAATGCGTGGTCGTTTTCTGGACTGCTGTTTGGAAGCCATACACTTGTTGTTTAGTGGATTTTTTGATGACTGATTATTGTCAGTGTTTGGCAGTTCTTCTTTGTCGTACGGCAATTTGCACAGTTTTGCTATTGGTCGCTCTAACATAGTTTTTGCTGTGCGAATATGAACTACGCGTACTAGTCCGTCTTTCCCTGGATGTACCTGAATTACTCTTCCCAACGGCCATCGTGCTGGGGGTACGGATTCATCAGTTATGAGTACTAAGAATCCTTCCTGAATGTTATTCTGTTGTTTAGTCCATTTAGGCCTTTGCTGTAATCTCGACAGATATTCTGTGGACCACACTTTTCAAAAGTCATTTTTTAGCTTGGTTATGAGCTCCAATTTTTTCAAGCAGTGTATTTGTTTTTCCGGTGGAGTTGGTTCAGGAGGTACAATTATGGAGCTTCCAATTTGGAAGTGTCCCGGTGTGATTGCTGTCAACTCACTAGGCTCGTTACTGAGTGGGCACAATGGACGCGAATTTAAACACGCTTCAATTTGGCATAGTAGCGTTGAGAATTCTTCAAAAGTGAAATTTATCTCTCCTGCAATTCGTTTGAGATGATACTTCACTGATTTTATACCGGCTTCCCATAGTCCGCGGAAGTGTGGTGCTGCTGGTGGTATGAAGTGCCATTGAGTTCCGTTAGTAGTAAGCTTCTTGGATGATTGATTGTGAATTTCTTTTACGGCGAGGTTGAACTGCTTATCTAGCTCGTTTTTGGCTCCTACGAAGGTGGTACCGTTGTCACTGTATAGATTTGTACAAAGGCCTCTTCTGGATGTGAAACGTTTGAAGGCGGCAAGAAACCCTTCTGTAGTCATATTACTAACTGCCTCTAAGTGCAATGCTTTTGTAGGGAGGCATACGAAGATTATGATATATTTTTTTGTACACTTTAGTGCCTCGTCCTGGCGATAATCGAATGTTAAATGGACCTGCATAGTCCATTCCAGTGTGACTAAAGGGCTGTGATGCAATGACTCTTGGGCCTGGTAAGGTACCCATAAGTTGTCTGGCCGTTGTTGCTCTATAACGGCAGCAGGTCGTACAGTTGTGTATGAGACGTCTTATCGCTGTTTTGGCATCGATTATCCAATACCGGCGAAGTACATATGCATGTGTGTTCTGGTTTACTCCGTGTAGTGTCCTTTCATGCGCGTCTCGGACAACAAGTGTCGTAAAGTGATGATGATGGGGAAGTATGAAGGGATGTTTCTCATCATAGGGGAGTAGGGAGTTTTCCAGTCTTCCCCCTACTCTCAATAATCCCCTTTCATCCAGGAACGGCGAGAGTGTGAGTAATTTGCTGGATTTGTTCAAACTTTGCTGCGTTTCCAGTTGGTGTACTTCGTGATGAAAATATTCCTGTTGAACCGTTTTAATTATGTTGGTTAGTGTGGTATGGAGTTCTTCGGTAGTGAATTCGTTTGTAAGCGGCTCCTTTTTCTTACAGCAGGTGGCAAATCGTTTGCAGTATGTCAGAACACGTATCATTCGGGATAGATTTGAAAATCTTTCCAGTATGTCAGTTGTCTTTGTATTGACATGTAATACTAAATGTTGTTCCCGGATTTCTGTACTAGTTCTGTAATTATTGTTTAACAAGGTAGGCCATTTATTTTTTGATAATGATAGCCATTTAGGCCCGCTCCACCATAGAGGATGTGCTTTTAGCAGTGTTGGATGTATTCCTATTGATGCACAGTCAGCTGGATTTTCGTCAGTTTTTATATGCTGCCACTGTTCTGGTCTAATAAATCTTTTTATTTCAACCACTCGATTAGCTACAAACGTATTCCATCTGCTAGGATCACCTTTTATCCATGCTAAGGTGATTGAGGAATCGGTCCATGCATACAGAGCAGTTTCCGAAATGTCTAATGCCTTGGCTACCTTTTTAAGAAGTTGTGTTAATAGAACTGCTGCGCATAGTTCTAGTCGCGGAAGGGTGCATTCTTTTCGAATTGGTGCGACCTTAGTTTTGGCAGTGAGCATTGTAACTGAAATTTCTCCGAGTGAATTCTCAACTCTGCTATATATCACTGCAGCGTATGCTTTTTCGGACGCGTCGCAAAAGCAATGTATCTCCATTCCATTACTCCAATGGGTGTATTTTATCCAACGGTATATTTTTATTGTCTGGACAGATGTCAATTCATTTTTAAATCTTGTCCATTTCGCCATTAATTCAGGTGGAAGTACTGCGTTCCAGGACAGTTTTGATACCCAGAGTTCCTGCATAAGTATCTTGGCTTGTATAATGACAGGTGATAGCCATCCTAGTGGATCAAAGATCTTGGCGATGTCTGATAGGACTGATCGTTTTGTTGCTATCTGGTCTGCTGGAGATAGCCTGACTTTAAATTGAAAACAGTCACTTGATGGGCACCAGCGTATGCCAAGAGTTTTGATGGTGTCTTCATCGCTGATTTCCTGTGTACCCTTTTCTCTAAGGTCCTCTGGTATTGCTTCCAATAAATCTTGGTGGTTGGTAGTCCACTTGCGCAGTTTGAATCCTCCTGCTGAAAGGAGACTAGTGAGCTCTTTTTGAATCATTTTGGCACCGTGGCGAGTGTTAGCTCTCGTCATCAGGTCGTCTACATAAAAATCAGTTAATAAAATCTGTGAAGCTCGACTATATGCCTCTTTTTAATCTAGTGCCAATTGCTGAAGCGTACGTAGAGCCAAATAACTGATGAATCCGTACCCCCAGCACGATGGCCGTTGGGAAGAGTAATTCAGGTACATCCAGGGAAAGACGGACTAGTACGCGTAGTTCATATTCGCACAGCAAAAACTATGTTAGAGCGACCAATAGCAAAACTGTGCAAATTGCCGTACGACAAAGAAGAACTGCCAAACACTGACAATAATCAGTCATCAAAAAATCCACTAAACAACAAGTGTATGGCTTCCAAACAGCAGTCCAGAAAACGACCACGCATTCATCCGGCCAATATTCCCATCAGACCATCAATAGAAGAACTTAAAAGGACATGCCTCCATTCAAAACAAGGCAAAAGATTTGCACCCGGCACTATCACGTCATTACTACTACTAAACTGATGTACTACCAATCTTCACGACAACAATATTACCAACGATGGAAAACCTCAGAGAAAGATCACAGAGAAACAACTTATAGATATTCAAGAGTTCGAACACAATCCAGGAATCTATTTTGAAGACCTAGGAAAATCTTCATATGGTCAGCAATGAATGGAACACGATAGTCTATTACAATCTGAGTACATACTATCAGCAGTTAGAGGGATTCGAGCTGTGTTTAAAGAAACTGGAAGAGTTGTGCGACCAGATGATAACATACCGTTATTTCTGCAACGCCATCTTTATAGAGGTGGCGCCTAAGGTACAAGAAATGAAACACAATAATCTCATCCTTCACACCAGAAACGGAAATGGAAAAGGCATAAAAAGACAACGTAGAGCTCCACTAGAAATCATAGAGCACTCCAAAATAGTTTGTTTTGGGAGTACTGGATCAAAAACTGTGCTACTTATATTGAAGACGAAGTACATAAACTCAAAGACAACTTCACCGCTATGACCTCTTACCTCAATTTACTGATTGTTTGATTCTTGGCGAGATCTAAAAGGTAATCCTCATTCTCTTTGAGTTTATGTACTTCGTCTTCAATATAAGTAGCATAGTTTTGATCCAGTACTCCAAACAAACTATTTTGGAGTGCTCCTATGATTTCTAGTGGAGCTCTACGTTTGTCTTTTTATGCCTTTTTCCATTTCCGTTTCTGGTGGTGTGAAGGATGAGATTATTGTGTTTCATTTCTTGTACCTTATGCGACACCTCTATAAAGATGGCGTTGCAGAAATAACGGTTATGTTATCAGCCGGAAAGAAAACCAAAACTTGGGTGCCATTTGTAGCGAAGCGCAAATGGACGACCAGAAAAAATCAAAATAAAACTTTAAATTAAACTTGCACTTTAGTCTAGAGAGGCCTGACCAAAGGCCGGAAAGAAAACCAAATTTGGGGGGCCATTTGTAGCGAAGCTCAAATTAACGACCAGAAAAAATCAAAATAAAACTTTAAATTAAACTTGCACTTTAGTCAAGAGAGGCCTGACCAAAGGCCGGAAAGGAAAACCAAACTTGGGCGCCATTTGTATCGAAGCGCAAATGGATGACCAGAAAAAATCAAAATAAAACTTTAAATTAAACTTGCACTTTAGTCAAGAGAGGCCTGACCAAAGGCCGGAAAGAAAACCAAAACTTGGGCGCCATTTGTAGCTAAGCGCAAATGGACGACCAGAAAAATCAAAATAAAACTTTAAATTAAACTTGCACTTTAGTCAAGAGAGGCCTCACCAAAGGCCGGAAAGAAAACCAAACTTGGGCGCCATTTGTAGCGAAGCGCAATTGGACGACCAGAAAAATCAAAATAAACCTTTAAATTAAACTTGCACTTTAGTCAAGAGAGGCCTGACCAAAAGGCCGGAAAGAAAACCAAATTTGGGGCGCCATTTGTAGCGAAGCGCAAATATACGACCAGAAAAATCAAAATAAAACTTTAAATTAAACTTGCACTTTAGTCAAAGAGAGGCCTGCCCAAAGGGCGGAAAGAAAACCAAATTTGGGCGCCATTTGTAACGAAGCCCAAATGGACGACCAGAATAATCAAAATAAAACTTTAAATTAAACTTGCACTTTAGTCTAGAGAGGCCTGACCAAAGCACGGAAAGAAAACCAAACTTGGGCGCCATTTGTAGCGAAAGCGCAAATGGACGACCAGAAAAATCAAAATAAAACTTTAAATTAAACTTGCACTGTAGTCAAGAGAGACCTGACCAAAGGCCGGAAAGAAAACCAAACTTGGGCGCCATTTTGTAGCGAAGTGCAAATGGACGACCAGAAAAATCAAAATAAAACTTTAAATTAAACTTGCACTTTAGTCTAGAGCAGCCTGACCAAAGGCCGGAAAGAAAACCAAATTTGCGCGCCATTTGTAGCAAAGCGCAAATGGACGACCAGAAAAAATCAAAATAAAACTTTAAATTAAACTTGCACTTTAGTCAAGAGAGGGCTGACCAAAGGCCGGAAAGAAAACCAAATTTTGGGCGCCATTTGTAGCGAAGCGCAAACGGACGACCAGAAAAAACAAAATAAAAACTTTTAAATTAAACTTGCACTTTAGTCAAGAGAGGCCTGACCAAGGGCCGGAAAGAAAACCAAACTTTGGCGCCATTTGTAGCGAAGCGCAATTGGACGACCAGAAAAATCAAAATAAACCTTTTAAATTAAAACTTGCACTTTAGTCAAGAGAGGCCTGACCAAAGGCCGGAAAGAAAACCAAATTTGGGCGCCATTTGTAGCGAAGCGTAAACGGACAACCATAAAAATCAAAATAAAACTTTAAATTAAATTTGCACTTTAGTCAAGAGAGGCCTGAACAAAGGGCGGAAAGGAAAACCAAATTTGGGGCGCCATTTTGTAGCGAAGCGCAAATGTACGACCAGAAAATTCAAAATAAAAACTTTAAATTAAACTTGCACTTTAGTCTAGAGAGGCCTGACCAAAAGGCCGGAAAGAAAACCAAACTTGGGCGCCTTTTGTACCGAAGCGCAAATGGACGTCTAGAAAAAATCAAAATTCAAACTTTAAATTAAAACTTGCACTTTAGTCAAGAGAGGCCTGACCAAAGGCCGGAAAGAAAACCAAATTTGGGCGCCATTTGTAACGAAGCGTAAACGGACGACCAGAAAAATCAAAATAAAAACTTTAAATTAAACTTGCACTATAGTCAAGAGAGGCCTGACCAAGGCCGAGAAAGAAAACCAAAACTTGGGCGCCATTTGTAGCGAAGCGCAAACGGACGACCAGAAAAATCAAAATAAAAACTTTAAATTAAACTTGCACTTTAGTCAAGAGAGGCCTGACCAAAGGCCGGAAAGAAAACCAAATTTGCGCGCCATTTGTAGCAAAGCGCAAATGGACGACCAGAAAAATCAAAATAAAACTTTAAATTAAACTTGAACTTTAGTCAAGAGAGGGCTGACCAAAGGCCGGAAAGAAAGAACCAAATTTGGGCGCCATTTTTAGCGAAGAGCGCGCCTGTTGCCAGGTCTAGCTACATCCATTCAAACAATGAACGCAGAGAGGCTCGATTGCATCTCGGGAGTAGTGTGGATGGCCGCACAGTATATTGCCGCTAGCAGTTAGCCGGCTTGGGGTGGTTCTTGCCACCCACATCCCTTGATGCTTGAAAAGCTGTGCGAAATGAATAATAGTACAAAAAAAAAACTGAATCATCGTTGTCAGACTTCAGACGGACGGACAGACAAAATTAAACTCCGCAACTCGACATGGCTCGCCTCCACTGGTACAACCTGAAAATTAAAAGACCTGGAAGTGACGAAATTTAAAATAATGCCAGCGATGGGAAGTGGTGAAACAAAATACAGCGAAAGAACCACGCCGTACAAGTGTTTAACCACCCGGGAAAATGTACGACGCCGAGAGAGAGAGGAGAGAGTACGTGGACTTAAAGTTGGTTGTGGAGTCCTGACTGGATGTAGATTTGGGCCTATCGCCGCCATCCATCCTGTCTTAGACGTCGCAGTCTCTGTAAATCTCTTAGTCCCCATAACGTGCGTATGGGTGTGCTCCTACTTCTCACCCCATGGCGCCGCCGGCCTCCCAATTGGGGTCTTACTCGAACATATCGGCCGACTCTGCTATTGAGCAACTGAAATGAGGAGGAAGCAAAAAAAAAAGGGGAAGAAAAAAAAATTAGGGGGATTAAATATGAACCACTTCGTGATATTCCAAAATTTTATAAAGACCTCATAACGGGGTTTTATAACGACTGCAGTTCACAATTAGTTTAAAATCATGGAAAATTTATATTCGTCCTACATTGCTGTTTTTACAAAATTGCCTTGCGGCAGATAAAATAAAAAAAACTTGTACTTAGTGTGCCTTACCTACCTAGCTTGCTCGAGCCCTATCTGATGAAACTTATTCTAAAAAATTGGGTTAGAGCATGCAAACAAATTTAGAAGAAAAGGGCTATACTTGTGCAAACCTATATATGTATAAATATAGATGTATGTATTTTATTCTTTACCCTACTTTAATCTTGTTAACATGTGTCGTTAAACCAAACGCAAAATCTAAAAACTATAGCCGAAGTTTAGTATAACCAGAAGGGTCTTCCATGCAACTTAAACCTATTAGATTTATAGAGATTACCTTACTTTCACATCTTCCTGAGTCGTAGTAAAACCTTCTGCTTCTCCTGGTATTAAAATGTGTAATGCATATCTGTAATCATGCATCATTAAAGCATGTAATTGCATATAAATCAAATGCACATCTCCGTAAAAGAAATATGATACCAAGATTACAACAAAAGTTTGTAATTCATTTCGAAAGTTAAAACTCGAACAAACAAAAATAAAAATACAATTGACATACATACAGATTTGTATGTAATCACTTTTGTGTGAATCATTCATACCTCGTTATGAATGAAGTAAAATAAAAGCGCATCAGATTACAGCGCAAGCAGAAAATAAATTACGTATGTACAGTGCACCAAATTTCTCAATGGCAACAAAGAACGTTACTCACGTGAGGTCACCATTTCTTTTATAATGATACGGTGAGAAAATTATCGAATGTAGGTAGCTTTAAGAAATTAATGTAAATAGCTTACTTTGCAATAATTAGCGATTATAAATAAGGTAGCATTAAGAAAGAAATCAAGAATAAAGTTTTGACCATTGACTGGTAAAGTACAAGTGTTATTCTTCAGAACGCAGCGGCAATTAGCCAGGCGTTCTCCATCCTAAAGATATAGAGGCATCTTAGCCCGATATCTTCTCCATAAAGATATTGAGGCACTCCAGCCAAATATCAAGTAAGGATTGAGGCATTCAGCCAGATCCATAGGTAACTTTCATTTCTTTGCCTTTCATGAATATTGAGGCGACACGCCATATTTTCGGCATTGTAATTAATTATAATCATGCGCAGAATATTGGACATCGGCGAATACGCCAACATACTAAGAAGATAATACATCTAAAACAAGGAAACAATTACACAAACTATATAAATATATATACAAAAGAAAGCAAGTACCCGATGACATTTCTAATTGACACAGGAGCAGATATATCGATATTAAAAAGTAACCTAGTAGAAAATAAAAAAATTGATATAGATAAATCGTGTGAAATAAATGGAATTACTAATAAGACAATAACTACCCACGGAGTTACAGAGTTAGAATTGTCAATAGAAGATATCATCATAACACATAAATTTCATATAATTGATGAGCAAACAAACTTAACCACGACTGGGGTATTAGGGCGTGATTTTCTGATTAAGTATCATTGTAATATAGATTACGAAACATGCGCATTAACCATAAAATCAAACGTGAGGGATATAACGTTACCAATAAAAATGGACATCAAAACAGTCAATAATATCACGATACCACCTAGATCAGAGATAATAACACCGATTGATATTAAGATAAACAAAGACAGAATGATCTGCGGAAAAGAAATAAAAAAAGGGATATTTGCAGCAAATGCGGTAATACCGGCAAAGGGCATAAAACACATAAAAGTTCTGAACACGACTGAAGGACAAGTTACTATAACAAAGGCTCACATATACACGCAACCACTCAAAAATTATTATATTGGAATAGAATCTATTAAGAATTGTAATATTGCCTATCACAACAAAGCCAAAACAAATAATTCAAGGTTTGAAAAGGTCAGAAAACAGATAAATATAGATAGCTTATGCCCGAAAGCAAAACAATCAATACTAAACATCTGTGAGAAGTTCGAAAACGTCTTTCATATAGATGGAGAACCACTAACCGTCAATAATTTCTACGAACAACGAATTTCGGTTATAGATAAAACACCCGTTTACACAAAAAACTATAGAATGCCAAATTCACAGCTTGATGAAATAAATACCCAAGTACAGAAACTTCAAGAGGAAGGCATTATTGAACCATCAATAAGTCCTTACAACTCACCATTACTAATTGTACCTAAGAAAGACCTTGGAGGACAAAAGAAATGGCGATTGGTTGCAGATTTTAGATCTCTCAATAAATAGGTTGTCAACGATAAATTTACCTTAACAAGACTTGATGACATATTGGATAAATTAGGTCGAGCGAAATACTTTTCAACTCTCGATATGACTAGCTCATTTCATCAAATTCCATTACATCCAAAATCAAGACAGTTGACAGCATTTTCAACAAACACAGGACAATATCAATTTACGAGATTACCTTTTGGGTTAAAAATCTCAACTAATAGCTTCCAACGAATGCTATCAATAGCACTAAGTGGCCTAGAAGCCACAGCATTCCTATATGTAGATCATATAATAATATTTGGTTCTAACTTAGACGAGCACAACAACAATCTAATAAAAGTGCTAGAAAGATTCCAGAAATACAACTTAAAGTTAAATGCGAGTAAATGTAACTTTTTAAAACCAGAAGTTACATACCACCAAATCACACCTGAGGGTATTCGAACTGACCCAAAGAAATATGAAAGCATTAAAAATTATCCTGAGCCCAAGAACTCGGATGAGGTGCGAAGATTTGTAGCATTCTGCAACTATTATAGAAGATTTGTACAAAATTTTGCAGAGATTGCAAAACCACTAAATGAACTTCTAAAAAAGAACAAAATATTTCATTGGTCTGAGGATTGCAAGAAATCATTTGAACTATTAAAGTATAAATTAATATCTCCACCAGTATTAAGTTATCCAAACTTCAGTGAAGTATTTATTTTAACAACTGAGCAATACTCTCGCAAGGCGAAATTGGACGAGATAAACCGATAGCCTATGCAAGCAAGTCGCTTAATAAACATGAATTGAACAAGCCAATAATAGAAAAAGAATTTTTAGCGATCCACTGGGGAATACAGCATTTTAGACCATATTTATTTGGAAGAAAATTCATAGTGTATACGGACCACCGACCACTAGTAAGCCTATTCACGCACAAAAACCCATCATCAAAATTGACGAGAATAAGAATTGATCTCATGGATTATGATTTCGAAATTATCTTTAAACAAGGTAAAATGAACACCAATGCAGACGCATTATCAAGAATAAAACTAGAATCCAAGGACTTGATAGTAATGATGCCGGAAAATAATGTCAATGTAATTACAAGAAACATGCAGAAAAAGCAATATACGCAGGATTATAATGAGGAGGGCAAAAGTAGTAAGAACTGTGCAAGTACTCTTAAATTCGAATAAGAAGACTGATCCACCTTTACGTTTGGAACAGTACATTGAACATAAGGTATATTAAAAAACTCGAATTAACATTTAAAGATAAAAAACGCGTGCAACTTAAGACACACAATGATAACAAAAAACTGCATGAATATAAAGAGATGGAAATAAAAATATCGAAAGATAAAATAATTGCAGAGTGTAATGATAAATCTTTACCAGAGTTAAAATTGGTTCTGAGGAAATTACTACTCAAAATAAGCAATGCGAATATAAATAAAATAGCGCTAGCGAATAATTATGAATTATTTGATATTATCGACGTCGAAAAATTAAGGAATATTTTGAAGGAATTCCATAAAGAAACAAAACATTGTGTTGATATAATTTTATATACACCTCCTAAAAGGATAGTAGAAAAAGATGAAATGCACAGATTGATAGAAGAATATCATAACTCACTAATTGGTGGACACTGCGGCATAAGAAGATGCATTGCTAGATTGAAACAAAAATACACTTGGAAAAATATAAATAAAATGGTAAAAGAACACGTAAATAATTGTAAGGAATGTGCAAGAACAAAAATCACAAAACACACCAAAGAGAGATATCTAATAACTGACACACCAAGCTCATCCTTCGAAACAATCTCAATAGACACGGTTGGACCACTTCGACCATCTGGAAATTTCAGATATATTCTAACTCTGCAATGTGAGCTAACTAAGTTCGTAGAAGCATTCCCAATAGAAACCAAGCATGCAAGGACAGTGGCGAAAACAATAGTAGAAAAATTCATATTGAAATATGGATGTTTTAAAAAACTCAAAACCGATATGGGTACAGAATTTTGTAATCAGCTAATGAACAACCTATGTGATCTTTTAAAAATACAAAAAGCAACAGCAGCCCCATTTCATCATGACACCCTAGGTTCAATCGAGAGAAACCATAGAGTTTTAAATGACTATATAATGACGATTTCCGAGCAAGAAAATTGGAGAGAGATATTACCTTATTATACTTACAGCTATAATACCACGCCAAATACTACTACAAACTATACATCTTTTGAGCTAGTTTTTGGAAAGTTAAATTCATTACCAAGTGAGATTTTAAATAATAATACAAAAATTTATAATATTGACGATTATATCAATGAGTTAAAAATAAAATTGCAATTTGCACACAACAATGTAAAAGAATGTTTGCTAAAAGAAAAACAGGAAAGAATAGATAAACAAAAAACTGTAAATGAAGCTAATTTTAAAATAGATGATTATGTATATATAAAAGTAGGTAATAAAGTAAAATTACAACAACCATATAAAGGACCATATAGAATAATTAGGCAAGATAATGTAAATAGCTATGTAGATACAAATGGAAAAGAAACTAAAGTACACAATAATAACTTGAAATTATGTAAACATAAAATTTAGATAGTTGTAGATACATATAGATATACATAGCAAAATATTGAAAAGTAGTAAATAAGATATGGAAATATGTAACAAAGTATCATGAAGAAAGAAAAGTGATCGAATGTGAACTAACAAATAATTTAATTTTACTTTCGTTAGAGAAATTAAAATTACATCAATCTTTTAAGGATGGGGATGTAATGCATATCTGTAATCATGCATTATTAAAGCATGTAATTGCATATAAATCAAATGCACATCTCCGTAAAAGAAATATGATACCAAGATTACAACAAAAGTTTGTAATTCATTTCGAAAGTTAAAACTCGAAGAACAAATAAAAATGAAAATACAATTGACATTACATACAGATTTGTATGTAATCACTTTTGTGTGAATTATTCATACCTCGTTATGAATGAAGTAAAATAAAAGCGCATCAGATTACAGCGCAAGCAGAAAATAAATTACGTATGTACAGTGCACCAAATTTCTCAATGGCAACAAAAAACGTTACTCACGTGAGGTCACCATTTCTTTATAATGATACGGTGAGAAAATTATCGAATGTAGGTAGCTTTAAGAAATTAATGTAAATAGCTTACTTTGCAATAATTAGCGATTATAAATAAGGTAGCATTAAGAAAGAAATCAAGAATAAAGTTTTGACCATTGACTGGTAAAGTACAAGTGTTATTCTTCAGAACGCAGCGGCAATTAGCCAGGCGTTCTCCATCCTAAAGATATAGAGGCATCTTAGCCCGATATCTTCTCCATAAAGATATTGAGGCACTCCAGCCAAATATCAAGTAAGATTGAGGCATTCAGCCAGATCATAGGTAACTTTCATTTCTTTGCCTTTCATGAATATTGAGGCGACACGCCATATATTCGGCATTGTAATTAATTAATATAATCATGCGCAGAATATTGGACATCGGCGAATACGCCAACCCATCGGCAACCAGCGTAAAGGCAAACATAACAAATGTTACTGTGTATGATGATCACACCATTGCAAGTAGGTATGTAGCCTTAACACCACGCCTTGTGCAATACACAAAGAATCCAGTTCGTGGATTAGGCCACTGCTGAGCAACAATTTGGGTCATTTTTGGTGCTTCCTCGAGCCATCCAATATTGCCTTTTGACTTCAGAGGTGGATGGTGAACGATAATTTCTCACAAGCCAAAAAAAAAACATGAAAAGAGAAATGTAAGAAAACTCACGAAGATTTTCTAAAGTTCCCCGGATTCATAGATTTTCTGTTCTTACTTTCAGCCACTTTATCGGGATTATATGTGCACGCACTAATAATATAGTTCATTAATGAGCCCAACAGGTGAGCAATACACACAAATTTACAGGACACTCCTTAAGCTCTTCTAGTTTTTCCAAATTTTCGCGGTAATTTCAGGCACTTAATCATGATATATGTACATACACCAACAATTCAGTTCATAATAGGACTCCACAGGGGAGAAATAAATTCTCAAATAAGTTCCTCTAAAATTCCCTAACACTTTCCACGCTTTTTTATACTTTGCCCCTTAACCTGAATTGTATCGAAGGTAAACGGAAATGTCCAAACTAATATCGCAGGTGAGTTCAAAGAACCTAATTCAATTTAAACGTAAGTGTATATATTTTTTTTCCATAAGCATTATTTATACATACATCGTTCTATTATAATTTCAGGAAAGCTCAACTGATAACGCCGGTACTTTTAATGCCTATAATTCAGTGGCGGTTCGTGGATTCAGAAGAAGGGAAGCAATACATTTTATGTAAATTATAGCTCCGCTTTTCAGACTATTTCATTGCTACTATAAGTAATTATATATGTAACAAAGTCAATGATGTCAATAATACACAATATAAATATTCACATTTATTCTTGCTCTTGAAAGAAAAGGAAGCCATTATCATCGTTAAATAAATCAGCGATGCAATCATATCTTTCATTAATCCATTCATAGCAAATACTGCCTGCCCCATAATTAAGTAAATACAAAAATTTCACTCAATATCCCCTTTCACAACGTACGCAAAAAAATCTAATCATCTAATTCATTCTTTTGAATTCAATTACCATTATTATTGTATTTAGGTAGGTATACTCGTTCGCCGGAATACTCAAATAAAAGCAAGAATTCTACATTGTCTCGCAATTAAACAGAAACGTACGTAATATTATAGATAGTCAATATCTTATTTTGCATAATCTGAATAAAATATGTTTAAAAGAAATTTATAATAAAAAACATTCAAACATTTATAGTCAAACGAGATAATATAATTTTAAAATATTGTTATTGTGTAGATTCAGTTGTGCCATGAAACTTTTCTTGGGTGAAAAAAAATTTTTTTACTTAGCCTATAATTTATTTATGAAAGTTATTTATTTAAAAAGTTTTTTTATTATATATATTTTATTTTCTAATCATTACATTTTTGCTAAAAACTCATATAACAATTAACAGGACATACAGTAGGTTTACCTGAATACTTGAGTACTTGGCTTGAAATCCACTTGAAGCTCATGTAGGGCGGTTGATTGAAATAATTCCAATTACTTGAGTTGAATTTTTCTTGAATTTAATATTCCAATTACTTAAGTTGAAATTTACGCATTGAATGAGCGTTTTGATGATATTTTGATTACTTCAAGCATACTTCAAGAATACTTCAAGTATTCATGTAAACGTACTGTTAATTTATCTAATATATGCATATTAACTCGCATCTACGTTCTTTTGCGAATGTTGTGATGTAATTTTTTTCCTCTGCGGTAAGTATAGTTTAGAAGATTATCGCACTTTAATGTAAATACTTCCATGTAAAAACGTTTTACACGAAAAAACTGGAAAATTTATTTCACATCAAACCCTTCGGTTAATCATATAAAATTTAAATGTTCACATGAAATATGTAAAATATTATGCTGAAGCGTTTAAAAGAAGAATAAGCCCCCCGCGAGAACTTACACGTCCGTTTGTACACAAATTCGAAAATCGCGCATTTTAAAGATATTCGGATGAAAAAAGTCGGTTATAAAGTTTCTTACAGAACAAAAGATAATATGCCATTTAATAAATCTCAGCAAAAGCTTCAATTTGGTATTACACACGGCCAAAATCGGATAACGCCAAGAGTGTAGTTACCACCCTCCCACCAAAACCCCCAAAAACGTAAAAAATTAAAGCCACTGACTAATTCTAAAACAAAAAATACCATGTAAACTACCACGTTTAAACTACCACGTTTACTATTCCAAAACAATTCCTAAAATTTCACAATATTCGTCAGGAAGTTCGGATCAATGTTATTTAAAAAGCTACGAATTTATTATTAACATCTGGCAGCATTTAAATAAATCGTGAGCAAGATCGACACCCACCCGCACCAGCATATACTCCAGAATTTATCAATGAAAGTTACTATCAGGGGGTATAAATCAATTGCCAAACGCTACGCTGCGGCCAGCGTATCATAGCAATGTACGCATGCAAACTCTTGAGTGAATATGAGTCTAAAAGTTAAATGTATTTAACTTTTTACATTGGCTTTGTTGTTGTAAATACGCTGTAGGGATTTCAGCGTCACTGCGATGCCAGTGGCAACGGTGTTTGATTCTAATGCCGTTCCATCTATACCACGCGAATATTATGTAGCTTGCTTGACAAGCCAATTCGGGGTGGATCTGGTGTTGGGTAGAATGATGGTGGGTGGGTCATACGCTACATTTTGGACAGCGTACCATACAGAATATTAGTAGCGATATAATGACATTCGGCTGGGTGGTATGTTCTTAGTTTGTAGGAGAAAATTGGGCGTTACTTATAAAATATTTCAGGTTGTATCTAGTGATGCCAGAGGAGTAAACTTCTTTGAATTTTATACATTTTTTAAATATTCTAAGAAAATTTTAAAGCAAAATGTTGTTTGGATTTTTTTATTTTGTGAAGGAAAGCAGTGCTTCCTTTGCTTCCAATGAGGAACCGCCCCTGCTATAATTCAATTTATACGTCGTAGATATATATATATATTTACTCGCAGCACTGTCCATATCTAATCCTATTATAATTTCAGACAATCTGTGCTGATAACGCAGGTAATTGAACGAATAAAATTCAATGTGTCAGTAGGTATGTGTTCAGAACTGAACATCTTTTTAATTTAATAGCAAAATCATTTCGTTATACAAAAAAATATATTTTTTGTAACAAAATAATTTCATCAGACAAAAAATACCTACGCATACAAGTCACCTCGGCACATATATTCCAGCAGGCAGCAAATGCAAGCTTTGTATTTTTTATAAGTTATTAACCTCGGGTCAATAACAATGTACAAAATTGCCGCGTTAACATTAATTTAGTATCTAGCATGAAAAAATTTCCAATAATCGTAAATAAATGTTATGTTAGCAATAATTTTAGTATTTAAGTCATACGAGTACACGAATAAAGTTACAGTTTTTTTTAGCCTTCATATGCTGAATGTTTTATTTCTTTAGACCCAAATAAGTTTGAGTTTATTACAGTTCAATACATGGTCCTTCGAGCGGTAATTTAAGAACCAACAATAATTCAAGAAATCTTGAATTATTTTCTTAATTATAATCTAAAAAGTTCTTCCAGCAACTTCGTGTTTAATTCAAGAATCATTGAATTATTTTTGGAAGAAAGCAACAGCGATACAACTTCGTGTTTAATTCAAGAATCATTGAATAATTTTTGTAAGAAAGCAACAGCGATATAACTACGTGATTAATTCAAGAGAATTATAATTACAAAAGCAATAAACCAGTACTAGCTTCGCAAGAAACAATTCAAGAGCCATTGAATTGTCGCTACGAATTAGCAACAGCTGGTGATAATAATTCAAGAATCTTTCAAATATTTCCTCACTTTGCATCATCAACCCATCTTAAAAGATTCAGATAGACGCAAAAAGATTCAAATTAAGTTTGAATTCTTTTTAGATCAAAATCAAAATGCCAACAGATCCATTACATGAGGATTCATTAAAGGCCCAGAAGCAAATAGCTGGAGATATTGAAAGATTCAAGACCAACCTCACCAAAGACCCACTGGAACGGAGAACCCCAGAAAAGTTGGTAGAAAAACGACTCCAACTAGAAGAATACTGGAAAGCTTTAATGAGCTGCACAGAGATATAGTGACCTGCATTAGTGAAGATCACGCGTATTTCAAGGAAGATGTTTTAATAAAACAAAGGCGATATACATTGATGCTATCAAGCTCATTGAAAAATACGAAGCAATAAATAAAGCTACAGAGCCAAAAACTCCAGCACCATCCACTACAAAGCAGACTATCAACCCAATAACAGACGTGCCAACACTTGCTTTCACCACTCCCGAGTTGGACACACAAACAACAATATCCGCTGCCAGTCCAGCCAATCCCAGTGACGCTATACAGCAGCCAGTTCCACCAATGGCTTACTTACCTAAAAACAACGCAAATAACTTTCCGAAACTTCCGCCAATAAAAATACCTAAGTTTAGCAGAAACTATAAGGAATGGAAGACGTTCAGCGACATCTTCACCCAAGTGATAGATCACAACCCCTATCTGAGCAACGTTGAAAAGATGCAGTACCTTCTTTTCCATCTTGAAGGTGAAGCAAGGAAGGTTATCAGTCATCTCCAACTGAGCAATGAGAACTACAACATTGCCATTCAACTGATAAAGGCTAGATTTAACAATAATAGAAAGATAGTTACTACGTACATCAATACTATCATAGACGCAAAGAAAGCCGAGCACAGATCTCAAGAGGATATAATAATGCTTTATGATACATTAAGGGAATGCCTTGCTTCATTAAAAAATTTAAACTGCAATACAGATGAATGGGATGCTATGATTGTTTGTATTGCTACGAGAAAGCTCGACGCAGAAAGTCTCAGATTTTTTGAAGAAAGTCTAACAAACCCCAAAGAAATGCCATCAACGACGGAGTTATTCAATTTCTTGGAAAAACGTTACCAGATTTTAGACTGCATAAAAAGTTCAAGGCAGACCAGACCTGATGGAAATCAAAGCAACTTTAAGAAGAGAACATTTCACACAACATTGAAGCGTTCATGTATCTTCTGCAACAAAGAACATGCAATATATCAGTGTATGGATTTTAAGGCAATGAGCGTAAGGGAACGAAACTCATTCATTAATAAGAAAAATCTGTGGAACAATTGCATGGCCCACAAGGCAACTGAAAAATGCAGAACTAACAAATCGAGTTATTACTGCAACAAAAAGCACCACACCTTGATTTATAGAGATCATGAAGGTGATGAACAATCCAAGAAAAGTATGAGTAGACCTGTAACCACATATAATAAGAAGGATAACTCAAATTCAAACCAGCCAATTGTAGAAGATGTAACGATTCTACACAATAAAAACAAATTTCCAAAGGTTTTACTGCCCACTGCCAAGGTGTATTTAAAAAATATCTTCAATGAATCAATACCCTTTAGAGCATTGATAGACCCCGGCTCACAAGTATCACTCATTACTGAAGAAGCGGTGCAAATCTTAAAACTAACCAAGGAACGTATTATAACAACCATAATGGTAGTTGGCGATACTAAGTCCGCCAAATCCTCCAGCAAGGTAACTATCCAAATTGAGCTAAAACAAGCAGAACGCCCAAACCTCACTGCAGAAGCACCAACAACACGAATTGATCCAAGAAAGTTTGGAAATATTACACTGGCAGATGAGACTTATCATATTACTGGACCAATAGACTTACTGATAGGTGCAGACGTTTACGCAAATGTAATACTGGACGGACTGATATCAGGGCAACCTACGGCACAAAACACAAAGTTAGGTTGGATTCTCTTTGCTCGTGCTCCAAATACCTTCATCAAAACCAACAAGGTATCAAGTTTTCTGTCCACAACTGAAATAGACGAAAAGCTCGAAAAACTGTGGGAAATAGAAGAAGACATCTCCTCTAGTCAGGTGACCGATAAATAGGCACAACATTTCCAAGAAACACATAGCAGAGACAGAGATGGCAGATAAATTGTCCGCTTACCATTTAAGGATAATGTTAACAAATTGCGCGATTGAAGAAACAAGGCTTTCGCTCGTTTATTACAACTAGAGTAGAAATTAAAGGAATCACCGAATGACTTCGACGAATATAATAACTTTCTAATGCAATACCTGAAACTTGGTCATATGAGCCCAGCTGATGCCTTCACAGGACATATATCCAGAGTATTCTACCTGCCCCATCACGCAGTATTTAAAAAAGACAGCAGTACGATAAAATTACGAGTAGTGTTCGACGGGTCCTGTAAGACTAACACAGGAATAAGTCTGAACGATTTATTACACAAAGGTCGAAAACTACAACAAGAATTACATCAAATACTAATAAGATGGAGAAAACATCGCTCTGTCTTTACAGCGGATGTAGAAAAGATGTTTAGACAAATCAAGATAGCTAAAGAAGATCGAAACTTCCAGCGAATACTCTGGAGAAATTCTGCGACAGAACCAGTGCAAAAATTCGTGTTGAACACAGTGACATATGGAACAGCTCCTGCAGCTTACCTAGCGGCAAAAGCTTTGAAACAGCTTGCAGAAGATGAAGGCGATGATTATCCGGTAGCAAAGAATGTGGTAAATAATGACTTCTACATGGATGACATGCTTTCTGGTGCAGATACCAGAAGTGACGCACGCCTGCTCCAAAATGAGATAATCTCCCTCTTAAGCAAAGGTGGATTCAATCTAAGAAAATGGACCTCAAATAATCACGAACTGTTACAAGACATGCAAGAAGACATGGTTGATGGGGGAATCCTAGAAATTGGAAAGGTGATACTATAAAAACCCTTGGAATACACTGGAATCCGAATCAAGACGAATTTCAGTTCAAAATAAAATTCGTTAAGGAAGATTCAAAACTAACCAAGCGAATATTGCTGTCAAGAATTGCCACAATCTACGATCCATTAGGGTGGCTAGCCCCAGTAATAGTAACAGCTAAGCTCATCATGCAAGCCAAATAGCAAACAGGCACAGACTGGGATCAAGCCCCACCGCCAGAAATAACAAAGGCATGGAAAAGGCTAGAAGGGGAGATGCAGGAACTGCAATCGATCAAAATTCCACGTTGGATTAACCACTGAACAGGCCAAGTAATGCAGCTTCATGGTTTTTGCGATGCCTCTGAAAAGGCATACGCAGCCGTAATTTACACAAGAACAGTAGACGCATTTGGTAAAATACACACAACTCTTCTAGCGGCTAAAACTAAGGTAGCACCCCTGAAGCAAAAAATCACGCTACCAAGGTTGGAACTATGTTTTGCTTTGTTGTTGGCACAATTACTCAAGTCAACTGTTGACAACTTGGAAGTAAGCACACCTCAGATATTCGCCTGGTGCGACTCTGAAATAGCTCTAGCATGGATAGCAAAAAATCTAAATAATTGGCACACCTTTGTGGCAAACAGAGTAAGCCAAATACACAGCATGTTTAACACAAGTATATGGAGATACATATCTTCCCAAGAAAATCCTGCGGAAGTTGCATCAAGAGGTACCACCCCAAACAAATTGGCTACGCATAACCTCTGGTGGAAGGGTCCACTATGGCTAAGACAACAATTTCAAGCATGGCCTTCAAACAAACTGAAACCGTTGACATATGAAGAAGCAAAAAAGGAAGTAACGGTTTTGCAAGCAACGATTTCTTCCCAAGATGTTCTCACCTGCTCAACATACACCCGACAAGTAAGAATAATAGCCTATTGTCTGAGATTCATCAGCAAGTGTAGATCATTAACTACACAAAGAAAATTTGACTACCTAACATCCCAAGAGTTAGAGGAATCAAAGAAGTGCATAACAAAAATTACACAACTCGAACAATTTTATGAAGAAATAACCACCCTAAGAAAGCGTCGACAGCTGAAGAAAACCAGCAAGCTGCTTTCGCTACACCCATTACTGGACAATGAAGCTATTTTGCGGGTTGGAGGAAGACTGGGAAATTCTGATCTTTCAAATGATACGAAGCATCAAATATTTCTACCTCAAAAACACCACGTCACCAAACTTATCATTGATTATGCTCACCAACAAACCTTATATGGAGGCACGCAGCTTACTCTGAACTACATACGGATGAAATTTTGGATAATTGATGGTAAACGGGTTGTACAAGGAAGAATTCACAAGTGTGTAATTTGCACAAGGCATCGTCAACAAAGCATACAACCTGTAATGGGTAACCTACCAGCAGTGCGAATAACCCCATCTCCACCATTTTCACACAGTGGGGTTGATTATGCTGGGCCATTTATCACTAAAATGTCTAAAGGGAGAGGCACCAAAACCATAAAGGGTTACATAGCTCTTTTCATTTGTGTGGCAACAAAGGCAGTACACTTGGAACTGGTAAGTGACCTTACCACAGATGGCTTCCTGGCAGCTTACAGGAGATTCGTTGCCCGCCGGGGAAACTGTAAACAGATATTTAGTGATAACGGCACCAACTTGGTCGGAGCTCGGAACAAAATGGAGAAGGACTTGGAGCTTATCATACGCAATTCCACCAAACAAGTAGCAGAAACTTTGGCCAATGACGGAACTGAATGGAAGTTTATGTAACAAATGCTCTTATTGAATGCAAGAATCAATCAATAAAACTTTGTAGTTCTTGAAAAACTGAAGAGGTTTGACACCAGGCTATCAGAAGTAATCTCTTCAGTCAATGAAATGAACACATGGATTTTAAAGGCAGACCATAACAGGCTCAGCCTGGAAGTGATCACCACCTACATAAGTGCTGAAGACTATTATGATGAGATCCAGGAGAAATACGATCATTGGATCAATGCCTTACATAATCAAGGGCATTTGCTGAACTTTACTACCCTTCACGACATAAATTCGGCAATACGGAATATATCCCAAGATATTGGATTAAACTTCATAATATTAGCCACTCCCCAGGATCGCTTGGACATAAAGACTGCCAACAACACCATAATATTGTACGGCTACCTAAGCATTATCGAGAGGGCTTTATACGACTTAATACACGTGACACCTACTCCTCACATCATAGATAACAATGCATTTGCGTTAGCTGACATTGATACAACTACATTCGCGGTCAACTTTGATCAACAGACATATTTCACATTGGAGGAACAAGAACTAAAAGCTTGTTCAAGCACACAAAACAACGTTCATCTTTGCACTCCAACAATAGTGCACAACATTGAAGAAAGTCCCTCCTGTGTGCTAGATGAAATTTACGATCGTCATCCAAAGGCAATGTGTGACCTCCGTCCTATAACTTTAAACGGAACTATATGGAAGGCTCTAATTATGAAGAACACCTGGCTGTACATGGCCAACAAGGCCAGGATTGCTGCAGTAATCTGAAAGGGCTCAAGGCGAGAGTTATTGTTAAACCTGACGGGCATCATCCATATCAACAACGACTGCTACATAAAAACCAAGGAAGTGACACTCAAACCAACTCCGGACAAAACCAGGAACATCATCACCAGCCATATGAAGGAATTTCTTCCCAAATCAATCAACTTGGAGTTTGACAAACCAACTTCAATACCTCAAAGAGGAACTCTAATACAACCCTACGAAGAGATACTCAGCTACAGTGTGAACCCAGAGGTATCATCAGCCATCTTCAAGAAGACTATAATATTACATTCAACTGGCGCAACATGTACGATGATTCTGATAATCCTGGCGATATTCTGTTATAAGTACTCAACGTGTATCAAGAGAAATGTTCTGCGTTCTTGCCTCAAAGCTCAAGGAAGTACCAATGACCATGTGAAACAACCATCCCCAAATAGTTCAATTCAGCAACATTTTGACAGAGTCTTAGCATCTGGCGGCCCCCAGCATGTTCAGAACTGAACATCTTTTTAATTTAATAGCAAAATCATTTCGTTATACAAAAAAATATATTTTTTGTAACAAAATAATTTCATCAGATAAAAAATACCTACGCATACAAGTCACCTCGGCACATATTTTCCAGCAGGCAGCAAATGCAAGCTTTACAAGCTTTAAGTTATTAACCTCGGGTCAATAATAATGTACAAAATTGCCGCGTTAACATTAATTTAGTATCTAGCATGAATAAATTTCCAATAATTGTAAATAAATGTTATGTTAGCAATAATTTAGTATTTAAGTCATACGAGTACACGAATAAAGTTACAGTTTTATTTGGCTTTCCTACGCTGAGTGTTTTATTTCTTTAGACCCAAATAAGTTTGAGTTTATTACAGTCCACTATATGGTCTATATTTTTATCACACGCACTATTTATACATCATCCTATTATAATTTCAGGAATCCTCAACTGATAGCGCAGGTAATTTAATGAATAACCTTCAATTTATACGCAGATATATATACATTTTTGTTCGCAGCACTGTGCATATCTAATCCTATTATAAGTTCAGACAATTTCAGTTGATAACGCAGGTATGTTTAATGAATAACATTCAATTTATACGCAGGTATATATATACATATGTATATATTTGTCACATGCACTATTTATTCAACATTCTATTATAATTTCAGGAACGCTGAACTGATAACGCAGGTAATTTCACGACTATAGTTCAGCTTTTACGTAGATATATGTATATTTTTATTCGCAGCATTATTCATATGTGTATATGATCCTATTATTATTTCAGACAATCACTGCCGATCGCAGGTAATTTTACGGATAAAATTCCATTTGCCAGTAGGTATGTATATATTTAACACACGAACTATTTACATATATATAATCCTATTATAATTCCAGACAACTTCAGCTGATAACGCAGGTAAGTTTAATGAATAACCTACAATTTATGCGGATATATATATATATATATATATATATTCTTATTCGCAGCACTATTCATATATAATCCCCTTATAAATCCGGACAATCACAGCTGATATCGCAGGTACTTTCAAGAATAACATTCAATTTATACACAGGTATATATATACATTTTTGTCACACGCACTATTTATTCATCATTCTACTATAGTTTCAGAAAAAGCTGAACTGATACTGCCGGTAATTTTACGAATAAAATATCAATTTGCCAGTAGGTAGGTATATATTTAACACACGCACTATTTATATGTAATCCTATTATATTCCAGGAACTATCTCTGATGGCACAGGTAAGTTTTATCCATAGAATTCCAACATATTTGCACAACGGTATTTGTCGCAAGCACTACTTATCTCGTTTTCGCGGAAAATTACTCTTGATTACAATGCGAAAATGTAAATCCCCGTTCAGTCCTTGTACTGCATTACCCGGAAAAACTTTGTCTTGCTTACGCAAGGAAAACGCCACGAAACGGGAGAAAGGAAAATTTCTTTAAACATGGAACACCAAAATACTCTGTCCGCGCAACTCCTGTTTTCACGTCAACGTTCAAAATTTACTATTGACTCCACACAGTCGCCTCACATTGCAGCCGTTCTTTGCCTCAGCCACCGGCAGGTGGGCATTTTGTTGTTCGTTCGTTGAATCCCGAATCGCGTGATGTTTTACAGCTGGGCGAGCTGCCGTTCGTACGTTGGAATTTCTGATGACGAACGGTGTCTGCTTGGAAATTTTTGTTGCGTTGATGCCTGATTTATGATTTTAGGTTTTTCAGGTGGATTTGGGAGTTAAGACGTTTTTGCTGCGTTGCCGAAGTCTACTTTATGGTTTTCAGTCTTGCAGAATTTTTCTTTTATAATGTTCCTTCATTTCAGGGATTTTGTTATGCTTTCTTTGCAGGCTTTTAGGTATGTGACACGGATTTTGCTGTGAAAGATTATGATTTGTTCGCGTTCTGCACAATTCATAATTTTTCCAGTGGTACTTATTCTTCGTTGATGTCAAGTGAAGTCAAGTGTGTTTTGCGCCATTTTCTGGATCCGTGATCTGTTCTTAGTTGATGCTGCTTTTCACGAACATATATCCTTCTTACCCTTTTTCAGATTTTAAGTATATGTATGGGAAAATTGCAAAGCTAACTTTTCGTAATTAAATAAAATTTGCCCATTTTCAGGTAGCCGGAAATAAAAATAGAAATAAAAGAAAAATGATTAATAAGAAATAATAAAAAAAATTTAAGAGAAAAAAAGGAAATTTGAGACGAATGAAAAAACAAGAAAGAAAACCGAAAGGTATCGTGAGGGCAGAACGCTACATCTGTGGAGGCCATGAGACCTCCCACGGCCTCGTCGTATCCCGGCAGCGCCCCAAAGGGACTGGCACGTTCCTCGGATCCTGATGGTTAGGCAGGAGGAGTACCAAAAAAGGCCTGATAAAGGGCAGCCATGGGGTCATCCCCGGAAAACAGGCAGCAGAAACAAAAGGATAATTCCCCGCTGATAACCAGAGTGCCTCCTGTAAATGTTAAATTGTTAGTTTAAAAAAGAAAAGAAAAGAAATAATATAAGAGGAAAACTCACCCGAGACCGACCACCCCATACCTCCATGAGGAAGCAGGTGGGCTCCATCCAGACCACGGCAGGACGCTGGCCCCGCTCGTGAAGAAGTAAACGAATGGGTCCTTCCCACTCGCGGACAGCCCGCAGCACGCAAATGGTGGTGACCCTGGCGGTGGATAAGCCGGGAGGAAACC
The DNA here is from genome assembly GCA_963930735.1 of Dioctria linearis. Lineage (NCBI taxonomy): Eukaryota > Metazoa > Arthropoda > Insecta > Diptera > Asilidae > Dioctria > Dioctria linearis. Next base: position 166,055,404 of record OZ005742.1, on the reverse strand, counting down.
ACGGCGTATGATCCAAATTCACTCGAAACGACATTGCAAAAGAATGGCCCATACTCGGAATAGCCCCAGTTACCCTCCGGATACATTACAATGTATCCAAGCCATCAAAATAAAAAACCAAATCTTTCTCAACTTGAGATAAGACTCATAACGAAAGGCAAGAAATTTAAAACCTAAACAATTAAATTAACATACACAAATAAATGTTTTCTTCTCTCCCACCTTCCCCTGAGAATTATTCCTCTTCAAAGAATAATACTCTTTTTCAAAGGGGGAAGGATTGTTGTATACCTAAAAAGGGTTAAAAATGATAATTCTAATTAATAATTATCATGGGAAAAATCATTGAAAAATAATTAATTTTCATAAATAGAAATAAGCTAGTCATGCTTAAAATATGGTTAGCTTATTTCCCAACAAAGCGAAGAAATTGCCATCAGCAATTTCTTCAAATTCCTTCGCATATAATCAACATATTTTGCCCACAAAACGACTTGGGAAAAATAAAAGTTTTAAATTTCAACCCAAGTCGTTTCGATAAAAAAAGCCCGACGACACCTTCAGTAAGATTTGTCGTAAATACGATATGTATGTACATATATACATACATACATATCGGGCGCATGACAATTTTACGTCGGTGAAGACTGAAACGGTCAAGTCTTCACCGAAAAAAAACCCTTATCAGCAAATTGTCTCGAGCTGCATACATTGTGATGGCAAAAATGTATGCACGATAGCATGACGATGGTTTGATATTTATGAAAATATCAACTTTCATTTCAACCACCGTCCGTCGCGATAATTCTGGGCATGTTTAAACATGCAAAACGGTAAATAATTTTTTCAGGATAGGAATGCTAATTAAGCACTTTCCTATCCTGAACAACTAGACTTGCGATTACAAAAATCCAAGTCTAGTACAGTCGGTTTTGAGATCTCCTGAGATAAATGTATCGGTCAAAAAATTAGGTTTACAATTAGCACATTTAAGAAAACAATGTACAACAAATAAAGTTAAAATACGGTTAAGAAAATATACTGTACCATAAATTAGATATAGAAGTTAGTTTGTGAAGAATACTAAGTGAACGGCAGAATTGTGATTGAAAGAAAGATATTGTGATTGAAAGTCAGCAAATAAAGTGCATAGTGGGTAAAAGTGTTGTTGTGTTAATCTAACCCCTAAAAATATAACGTAAATAATATACTCCATTCACTTTTCCGTCAATGTACAATTTACTTAAATGGAAAACCAGTTGCTCAAACTGATAACAATTACAACTACAGAGCCTATATTGAGAATTTATTAAATTACGAAAAAGATGCCGCTTCAACAGATTTGGAGTCGGTTTTCTGGTATCTCGAGCAAAATAATATGGTGGTAGTTGAAAACCCTGAGCCAAATGAAGGTTATTTGGCAAAACAAAAGCTGTTTGATAAAAGTAATGTTGTTGAGCTGATGGGAAAGATTCACGGCGATATGTTTAACCAAGATAAATTATTAATGAACAGTGTTGATTTACGGGTAGTTTTATCACTCGAAAAACCCGAATTTTACCTCTGGTCAAAAGATGATGAGAATTCCCCACGAGTTAAGATAGTAGAAGCAACTATGTACATGAATCATGTAACTATCAATCTTAACATCTTGCTGGCTCATGAAGCTGTTCTCCAACGCTCCAACGCTATATATCCGTATAAACGAGTTAAAGTTAAGATGTATACAATACCCGCAAATACATTTACACTATACTTGGACAATGTGGTTATAGGACAATTACGAAATCTGCTAGTCTTTGGCATGGTTGACAACGACGAATATACTGGAAAACGAGCAACAAATTCTTACGACTTCAAGCACAACAACATCACCAGGTTTAACTTATCGATGAACGGGGTACAGGTACCAAATCAACCTCTAGAATTAGATTATTCAAAAGAAAATCCTGCTAGCACTCGCGGTTATATTACATTGTTTAAAGGAACCGGTATACATTATTTCGATAAAGGACACCAAATTTCAAAAAAATGTTTGACAACGGATGTTTTCTACTTGTTTTTGATTTAACAACAGATCTCTCATATAATTCAACATGTGGAAATCTATCGAATCAGGGAACGGTTAGAATTGAAAGAAGGTTTCAAGAAGCACTAAAAACAACCGTGACATATATTGTATATGCAGAGTACGATTGCAGCCTTGATATAGCTAAAGATCAAAATGTGTACAACAGCTTCTAAAAACCTGTATAAGGCAGGTTAAATGATCATTGTGCTTAAATACGTAATCTATAATGAGCTACGGTTTGGTAAATGTGGAGTACGCCACTTAACCTTCTTAAAAAGAGTTTGTTTTGCTGGATTCGATGCGCAAAATAAGTCTTTTGCCAAAGAAATAATTTTCAAGTATTCTACAGCTAGTACAGAATGTACTAAACAATTAAGTAAATTTGACAATCTTCAGCTCAAGCGTTTGGACGAAGATCTTATAAAAACTCTATCAAAATTTAATATCGCATTTGTTCGTGGACATACAACTAAAGAATTTATAAATAACTACGTTACATCTCACCCCAAAGTCATTGACGTGGAAGCCGTCATTTCTGCTGAACAAGAATGAACACGATTGAGCTTGCAAAGGCGTTAACAAATAACCGCACGACAAACAGGTTTTTTAGAGGTGTTTTTCCATGCAGTCATCTACCAAAAAAAATAAAAAAAAACTGCATGTGTTATAGCTAACACTGATCCTGCATATAAAGGCGGAACTCATTGGGTCGCCTTTTATTTCCCAAAACAAGGCCCTGCAGAGTACTTTGACTCTTTTGGAAAGTATCGCACCAACAGGTTTTTTCGAAAATTTTTATTAGCTAATTCAAGCTCTTTTAGTAATAATAAAAAACGAATGCAAGCCCAATTTTCATCAACCTGCGGACATTAATGTTCAGTATTTATATATTCTCGCTGCAGAGGGCGAAGCTTTCAGACCTTTTTAAAACAGTTTGATTCGAACGATCTAAGTTTAAATGATAACGAAATTGTTAGTTTATACCATAGCATATATCTAAAAAAAATCATCCACAATGTGGAGGGGATTTTTGTAGCCAGTCTTGGGAGGCTGAGATCAAAACTATAAAAACCTAAGCCCTAGCTGTTTTTGTATTCAGCGTAATAGTGTGATTTGATTACGATAAACCATCACGTAAAAAACAAAGGACTCCCATCAAAGGTAAAAAGAAGTTGTCCAAAGGTGAAGCAGCCGTAAAAGAAAAATGGAAGTCGTCTATGTTGAACACAGCTGAAAATGAAATAAAAACAATTAAAATACAATAAGAAAGGTACTCAATACTTCCCTCATTCTATGCTCCTCTGTCCTGTACTCCAAGATATATCTGAAATAAAAGAGATATATTGAAATTAGTTCAATAATAATCCTTTGATTGAATATTATGAAGTACAATATAAAAAATTAAGCACATACATGCAGACTGCCAAGAAACAAATTTCTTGGCAGTACAACAACAACACTGTGTAAATGTACTTATGCGAATTTCATGCTCCCTGCATAACGAACTATTGCAAAATATGCAAATATATTCATACGTGCAAAAGAACATAAAGTCGCAGCATATATACCTACCATAATTCACGAAATTCAACAATTTTTGTCATTGTTGACATTTCATGAAACACTTTGAAAATATGCAAAAATTTGCATAATTTGCAGATTTCGTGCAAATTATTCACAGTTAAACTAATATTAAACATTCATAGAATATATTTATGAACATACCTTAAGAATTAATCGCTTTATGACGAAGAAAACACACAACACAAACACAACACTTGCGACTAAAATACCGCGATCGCAACTGTCAAATTGACCAATTTGGATCACCAGGTAAGACGATATTAAAGAAAAAAGGTGAATGTTGAGTAAGGTCTTGACCGTCTAGATGAATATGTATGGGTGAATGCTCGGGCTATCGGTCTCTGTTGTAGACAAAAAACCAAACGATTGGTGTCTAAATTTTTTATTTATAGTCTGCCACAACGTTTCACGGGTGAACACTCCGCGTCTTCAGGTGGTCTTATCTATAAGGTAACTATCATGAGCCCGTGCCAAAATTTACAATATTTACATTACTTACGAAAAAACATTTATGAACAATAATTAACTCACTCCAATATTGGAGTGAGTTAATTATTGTTCATAAATGTTACCTCATGATAGTTACCTTATAGATAAGACCACCTGAAGACGCGGAGTGTTCACCCGTGAAACGTTGTGGCAGACTATAAATAAAAAATTTAGACACTAATCGTTTGGTTTTTTGTCTACAACAGAGACCGATAGCCCGAGCATTCACCCATACATATTCATCTAGACGGTCAAGACCTTACTCAACATGTACGAACAACCGGGGGCAATCACCGGAATCACCCAAGTATCATAGGAATACATTCGATTCTTATACGGTAACGAGCTTTGCCAAAAATTCAAAAAATTTAGTAGATCATTAAGAAAAAATGCTTCTTTAACTCAAAGTAGATTTTTTTTGTTAAAATGTAGAAATTATGGTATAATTCCGAAATTTATAAGCAATTCAACTGCACATTCTTCCAGCTTGTTTGAAGATGATACACATTATTCGGCTTCAATAGACAAAATTTCACGTATTTATCATCAAAAATTGCTTAATTTAAAAATCGATGAGAAATGTTTTTTGGTTAAAAAATGTAGAAGTGAGTTAGCGATATTACGAAATATAATTAGCAGTAAAGCACACAGTAGTATAGTGCAAGAATTTATGCAAACCCAAGAGGCTGCATTCTCTAAGCTCAGCGATAAGCTAAATGAAATACATACAAAAAAGTTCAATAAACTCAAATCTGATTTTATGAAATCTCTAGGCATTAATATGAATAACAGTGGGAAGTGGTTTGTTAATCACACAGATGTACAAATCCCCGATAAGATCAGCTGGTTGCTGGCATTGGGAAAGAAATTTGCGCTACCGTACGGTAAACAAGATTTTCCCCTGCTACAGGTCATAGCAGATGGAGAGTTTTGTTTACAAAGTATTGAAGATGAGCATGATCGTGACATTGCCAGAGTGAAGTTTTGTAATCTGTTGTCTAATTTTCAGCACAATATCAAAAATGACGCATTAAGCAAATTAATTCTGAAAATATATGACGATTCAATGAGATTCTTAGCTAAACACAAGAACGTCATCATCATTTCCGCTGACAAAGGAAATGTTACTGTGGCAATGTATAAGAGCGATTACTTTAATAAACTCCAAGCAATGTTAGCAGATAACTCTACCTATAGAACCCTAAGAACTGATCCAACTTCACGCATTCAAAACAAAAACAATGAAATAGCCAAACACCTTTTTCAAAAAAACTTCATTTCTGAAAAAGAAAAGATACATATCAGCACGTATAAAGCGGGAGTACCCAAGATGTATGGCTTGCCCAAAATACACAAAAAAGATCTCCCAATCAGGCCGATTGTGTCAACATTAAATTCAGGAGCGTATGAGCTCTCCAAATTTATGGCAAACATTCTACGCCAATTAACAATTAGCTCGAGGTATAATGTTAAAAATTCTTCTGAATTCAAGGAGCGTGTTAATAGCCTCCAACTTGATTCTACCGAGAGCATGGTTTCATTAGATGTAATATCACTTTTTACCAATATTCCCACCCGCCTTTGCTTACGCATTATTGAAGATAAGTGGGAGCAGATCTCTGAGATCACAAATATTCCAAAAAATAAGTTCATGGAGATCTTACAATTTTGCATCATTGAATGTAATTATTTCCAATTCGACGGAAAATTATACAGGCAGATTTTCGGAATGCCAATGGGTAACCCGCTCTCCCCCATAATGGCGGACATTGTAATGGAAGTGTTGTTGGATAGCACTATGACCAAACTTCCGTATCAACCTAAAATTCTGGTTAAGTATGTTGACGACCTCTTTACTGTATTGCCACAGGAACATATTCCGGCTACATTAAATATATTCAACAGTTTTCACAGGAAACTGCAATTCACTGTACAAATTGAATCGGATGGTAAGATTCCTTACCTTGAAGTATTAGCAATACGCAAAAATGATACCATCATCACAGATTGGTATCAAAAACCTACCTCATCAGGTAGATTGCTGAACTACAACTCCTATCATCCGAACTACCAAAAAATCAATACAGCTAAGAACCTCGTCGATAGAATACTAGGATTAAGTGACAGTTGTTTCCATAAAAGAAATAAGAAGAGAATATACAAAATCCTGCTGGACAATGCATTCCCTGCACGTAAAATTAAATACTTAATAACCAGCTATAAACCTAAGCATCCAAATAATAATCGCACCGAAACAGCAACGGATACCACACAACAAAATACAAACAAAATATATCGAAGTCTCAGATACATTCCAGGTCTGTCTGAAAAACTCAAAAAGGTGGTTACTGAAAAAAATGATCGAATTTGCCCGGCCTTTAAAGCTGACAAAACTATTAGGCGGTGTTTCAGCCGTGTTAAAGATAGGACAGATAAGGAACATTCCACGGACCTGGTTTATAATATTCCGTGCATGGGTTCAATTTTAGACAATTCAGATTGCAATTTAAATTATGTAGGTACCACAAGTCAATTACTTAAAAATCGTCTTGCGGGTCACAAGTCGGATATAAAAAATAAACAGATCTGCAAGACTGCTTTGGCTAACCACTGTGTGCAGGCAAACCACTGTCCGGATTTTAATAATACTACGATTTTATGTAAGGAAAAAAATATTAGCAAGAGGATCTGCCTTGAGGCTTTGCATATTTACACCACCCCCAATACAATGAATCGGACAACAGACACCGACAACATAAATTCGGTGTACTGCTCACTTCTTAGCTAACCCATAATGAGGGCTTCCTCCCACCACATATCCACTTACGTTGAGTATACAGATATACAATCCAAAAAACATTCTCTCACCTGATCATAAAGTAACGACAAATCGCGCAATGTGGATGATATTTTATTTCTTAGACGTGAGATTTAAATATTGTGGTCTCAAATGTGTGTTTTTCAAAAGTAGTTTCTTTTTCTTGTATTTGTTTAATAATTCATAGGTTTTTATTGCAGTGTTTTTTCATTTAAATGTTAATTTATTATTGTTTCGCCCAGTGCTTGTATATTTTATTGGAGTGAGTTAATTATTGTTCATAAATGTTTTTTCGTAAGTAATGTAAATATTGTAAATTTTGGCAAGGGCTCATGATAGTTACCTTATAGATAAGACCACCTGAAGACGCGGAGTGTTCACCCGTGAAACGTTGTGGCAGACTATAAATAAAAAATTTAGACACTAATCGTTTGGTTTTTTGATGAAAAAAGGTGAAGTTATTTCCCATAATGAGTGGGAACGCTGTCGGAACGAGACAGAAGAAAGTAGAGAGAAAATTTACGTTCCATATTGGAAATTGACATAATTTCATAGTGTGCCGCCATATTGTTATTTTTGAGAAAAAATGAAATATTTCAATAAATCGGCAATGAAAATTCATGGATAATAAGAATAAATTAGATGACATATTTTAGCATATTTTGACATAGTGCATAGTGAGCAAACCAGAAAAATATGTGGAAATTCCATATTTTTGTATGGAATCTATGATAAAATAGCGGCTTCGACACTATAAAAGGGCAGTGTGTTATGGAAGTATGTTGAGTGAATGACTACTGGACGTTAAGTCCCGAGCCCGACTGCCAGCATGAGGTGACAGATCACTCGGCGGACAGCGTTGACTACAGGGCGGCACGCTAGCTCGCTTCGGCTATTGGCGGAGAGTGTGGGGGGTTCCACGAAAAAACTTGCCGCTGCCCCCTGCCATATACAAAAAAATCTCGTGCCTTAAACTAAAAACGTCGGCACATATTTAGTCCTGAAGGGACCTTTACGTCTCTTACCTACATTCACATTCAAAGCGCAGATGGTCTGCCTTCCTGCATGCCCCAACCACCCAACTGATTCTGAGAGCAGATATTTACAGAGTCACTTGTAGACCTGAATAGAGAGAGCTTAGAGGACCTAGACGATCTTCATGTGAGGGGAAAGTGAAAGGATAATTAAAAGTTCCTAGCGTCTCATTATAGACGTTTTAATGTTTGCTTAACTCATCCACATACATACATATATGTCTTCGCTTGATTATATTATGAGCCTAGTATATTTTGAACGTAATACTGGAAGAAAATTCTTAATTTCGAACTGAACGCACTTAGCGTTACCTAACCTTTTCCTGACTTAAAAATCATTCCACCACGTGTTGGGTTGCATTTTCCAACGCTCTATACTTAACACACAAAAAAATTCCTTCTCTGCTATCTTACTTCCTTATCCTAAGAGTTGACCTGTTTCTACATGGGCCACTCGTACAAACCTCTTCGTTACTTGTCTTTGGATGAGGCACGAAACGAATGACGACGAAGTGTAGAAGACATCGTGAAAAGTTTAATGTTGCGGCATTCTGACCACCGTACAAACTCCCGAATTCAAATTTAAATAAAAACTTTAATCGCGAGTAACTGACTACTTACATAGTGGAAAAGCACACGATGTTAGAAAAAGGACGAGTTCAACTGACGTTAGTAGCCTAGAATTCATTAACTAAAAGATCAGAAGCGAGCACGAGATGCCGTACCTTGCGTCATCTAATTCTTGAGGGAGCACCTTCCCATTTCAATTTAATAATTTAAATCATATAAGTGAATTTGTGTATATATTCTTAAATGTAATTATATATAGTTATATATATAGTAAGTAAAGTTCGGTGCATACATATAGAATTATAGGGAATATGTTGAAATAAAATTTCTTTAAATAACTTACACATTATCATGTCCCCCGAAGGAGCTCCTTGGAGTGCAATTATGTTTAGACAATCTCTATGAAACAAAAATTTCTTTTATGTTATTTGATATACACCACTATGCCGCGTGTTAGTGTTTACGCTGTTAGAATACTACTTTAGATAGTAAGTGGCGGGACTAAACTCGTTGGTTCAACTCTCAATCTTCTGCTAGACAAAATCGAAATTCGTTTTTCGTCTTCATATCATGTTACAGGTTCATTTACTTTAGAGTTTATGCTATTTAATTGCACGTACCTACTATTTCATTTAATTAAAAAGTGATCAAATATCTAAACTTACTCGCAATAATTCAGAATGGAAGGAAATAAGAGATTATTGTCACAATCTACAGAAATGCATTTGTCCTACTTCCTAACATATGGTTATACCCCTGTCTACATTTAACCTACATGTCACCGTTGTTCATGTTCGGTAGTGAAATTTACCTTAGTGCCTACCCTATATATTTATAATTTTTTTTTGCACATGTCTATAATTTTTGATAAAAGCAATTAATTTTTTTATATATTGTCTTGATATAGGTTACCAAGAATGAAATTTTAACGCAAGTTATCTTCCTTGCTTTATATTATTAACGCTCATTATGCTGCTGCTGGTACAAAATTTTGCCTCAAAACCGCGCCAAAATCTTTTGCATAAGCCTTTTTTTTAACAGCCTTTTAATGCGCATTTTTATAGGTGTGTTTATACATGGGCATTGGCCTCACCTTTAGTTACTTAACCGTAGCTCCAGAGTAATGGAATTTCAAATCCCGCACGTTAATTCATTCTCTTTTTGTTTCAAAATTTCTTAAAATACATATACCTCCTTATAGTCTCGCGAGTAGTATTCCATTCATTTCCTGTCTGAACAGGCTTATCTTACGTGGATGGCTGTGAGATTGTCGGATTTCGCGTGGATTCTCCAATTTAACCATGTCATGAATCCACATCACCTCCTCCATATTCATAACGCACATTCCAATAATTGCATTCTCTAATTATCCAAATGCATTATTCAATAGCCAAAAGGCAATATCTACATAAATCATTTCCACATATCACAAAAACCTAAAAATAAACCTAACATACTATTCATGATATCATGACAAGCTCATTTCCAACATACAAAACCTTAACCCATTAACACACTCAGAAACAGGTGTCTTATTTCAACATTCCTCGGGGCACCCGCTAGACAATCAAATAAACACGTCACCGCGAAGTAGCTACCGTTCATCAGAACGAAAACATGATATACGATCCCTACTGAGTACCGACCATCGGGCTAGTGCTCTTATGTAATCTAAAATTTGTTTATCATTTTCCATATGCTACTGGTGACCCTGAAAATTGTCTCTGATTGTTTTTGTCATTTTTAATTGTTTTTGTGATATCCCAATTGTTGACCGATTTTTGAAATTCGAGCGTTTCCGTTCAAGACGAAGAGCCAATTTTTAATTATTTTTCTGATTTTTGTTATTTGAGCGTTTCCGTTTAAACAAAAATCAGAATTGTGATTTTCAATTGTTTATTCGATTTTTGTCATTTGAGCGTTTTCCGTTTGGACAAAAATCGGAACATGTGCATGCATATGGAATTGTCTACCCGACAATTCCCACAAAATAGGAAAGTGCATAATCGACCAATTCTGATTGGTTAAAGAATTGGTTCGATTTTAAATAAATAGGCTGTTGAAGCGAAGCCAAAGAAGAGAAGTTTTTAAGTGTTCAACCTGGAGAGTCCCCCTACCCAAGTAAGGCCTCCAGTGTTTTCCAGTGATTTATCTTTTAAAGTATATCGCAAAACCTGTTACGCAAAGAGTTTTCTTTTTAAAGTTTTTTAGTATATTATAAAATTTGTTCAAGTGCAAAGAGTTTTTTCCTTAAAGTGAACAATAAAATTTTATTACAAAAAGAAAAGGAAGTTGTTATTCTCTATAACAAAAAATTAAGTTATACACCAAGTGGCGTGTAACAAAAACTAGTGGCAGCGGTGCAGATTTTGTAAAGGTTTGTAAGACCTACAAACACCAACCTACAAATCTCGAGCAGCATTTAATGTGCTGGCCAGGAGAAATTCCCCCGATTGAAGCAAGCAAATACATAAACTTTCAACTAGAGGAAGAAGATTTCCACGACGACGAAGCAAATCAAATTTACCAAACCTCACAGGCCAGGGTACTCCAAGGACTGCAGCAGCTCATTTCACTTGTTGACATAGCCCAACTGGAACTAGCCGCAACTGAGCCGTTTATACGACATCTATTTACCAGTGCGGGATTCGCAGAAGATTACGTGAACCTAGTAGTGACAAGCAGCAAATTTATATAATAATTAAGTAAGTCTAGATTTTCTTTTCACTAATTAAGATAAATCTACATGTTATAATTACAAATTTATATGAGTTGCAATTACTTTTTTGAACATATTTTCTAACTTATTGATGGTCGTATTTTCTCTTGCTTCTCTTGACGGTTGTATCAATTTTTTTTCTTGTGAAATTTTTTATCAAGTGAAGTTTTTTGTTGTTGTGTGTGTTAAAAAAAGTGTACAAGTTCGTTTTTTTACTTCTCTATTCGCAAAACTTCTGCAATTTTTTCTCTTACTGGAAACTACGTTGAACTCTAAAAATTGAGGGAAATTCGCGCAAATATTTTCACACCCGATCTTCGAAACATCGTGGTGTACGCGCAACCTTTTACCAGGTCTCGTTACAAATAGGGAGAAATCTACTCCTAAACAAAACGAACAATGCCGGATAACACGACAGAACAATTAACTCTCGATCATGCCAAGAGTCTTATCCCAGAATTCGATGGGAATCCAGAGAATCTCCACAGGTTTTTAAGCATATGCAGCCTATTCCAAAAACAAGGTACAGCCGAATCAGATAAAGCGCTATACCTCCACATTATAAACGCTAAACTTATTGGCAAAGCATACGATGTCATCAAATATAATGACATTAATTCTTGGAAAGAATTGGAATTCTTGGAAAGAATTGGAATTCTTGGAGAGCAGAACAATTCATGGAATCTCGCTCTAGAATGTCTATTCAGAACGAAATCCTATCATTAAAACAATTGCCTAAGGAAGACACTAAAGAATATGCTTTCCGAGCTCAAAAGCTATTAGCTATCTACAACGATGCTACTTCAAGTCTGACAAATGAACAGACTTTAAAAAATCTTCTATTTGAGGAAAATAAAAAGATGGTTATCAGAGCTTTTGAAGATGGTTTAAGACCATGACCATGTTCGTCTGCTAATAAAGGCTAAAGGCTACACCGACCTAAAAGATTCGACAAAATTTGCCATAGAGCAATCTGAAAGAAATGGTTCTTTCAACGAAAACGTTTCATCTTGCTCTAAATGTCACAAAAAGGGTCATTCAGCTGACTCTTGTTTAACCTCCAGAATTAGAGTGGAAAACAAGCTTATATGCGCATATTGTAAAACACCGAATCATCACATTAGTCAGTGTAGAAAAAGGTAATTTCAACAGCAATCTTTTGCTCAACCTTCCACTAGCTTCGCACAAGGAAGCCCTCAACATTTTCAATCCAGTAGGATTCCTCAACAGCAGCAACCTATAAGAGCTCCAAATCTTCGACAAATAGATAATAGGCAAGGCCAATATCCACAAGGAAATAGAGCTCTCCAATTCCAACCTACTAACTCATCACTTCCTACATATTCTCGTAATATTAGATCCGCAATTAAAAGTAGGAATCCAAAAGGTAACCCTGATATGCCACAAGCTAATGTAAAAAGGGAAATTCCAAAAAACAGTCAGCGGCGAGACGAGATAGCGGAAACTCAATCTCGCCTAAATCAATTAATGATAACCGCCGATGTCCATCCGCAACCTCAAATTTAGAAGGAGAACTTTCTCTCTCCTTAATCGCCGATCGCCAATCGCTTGTTGTGACGATCGAGAATTCTATTACTGCGTTTAAAACTAGCACATTTTTGATAGATACCGGAGCAGAAATATCTGTATTAAAAGCTACTAGGACACTTGGGAATACTATCGTCACTACTTCAAAAAGCATAGAGCTATCTTCATTAGCAAGAACCCCCCTGCGTACGCTAGGAACTGCAGAATGCAATTTCTACGTTAAAAATATCACTTTTAAACATAATATACATATGGTCGATGGTAATCTACAATTAAAATATGACGGAATATTAGGTCATGATTTTTTAGACAAATTTCTTTGCAAAATTAACTACGAAACTAAAATACTAACTCTTAAAATAAATAACGTGTCTCCAGATGACACAGACATACAAAATTCAATCACAGGAATAGTATCGAACATTGAGTACGGAGGTTGGAAAGACCCAAGCTCCGAACTATTTCCAGTTAGATCTGACGCAAGGTATAGAGATTTGAAAGACCCAAGCCAACACGTCAGATCAAATTCTAAAAATGTCTCAAAAGAAGACAAAGTACAAAATAATAAAGCAAAGAAATCGAATAAAGGCAAGTGCGATGCTGACGATATAAATATACCAGCACGTACACAGGTAATAGCTAGGATAGCCATGAATAAAAGAGGTACCTTTTTTCTGCGAACACAAAGAATTGGAATCAGGAGTGGTTATTGGGAATACGCTTATAAAACCAGACAAATATGGTCAAGGGAATATTCTTATCCTCAATTCCAATCAAACTGATGTTCATATTAGGAAAACGGACATAAGACCTCACTTACATGACATTAATAAATTTAATATTATCAAACTAAATCCTCAAAGGGATCCCATTCAAGAAAGGCTTGCTAGACTCGCATCCGAGCTAGACCTTTCACACTGCAATGCTGAAGAGTTCAGATCCATTCTAGATACATGCCGTAGGTACAACGACATATTCTACTTGGAAGAAGACTCCCTGACATTCACAGATGCAGCGACACATAACATTCTTATCTTACCTGGAAAACCTATCGTAAATGTCAAACCATATAGATTACCTGAAGCTCAGCGTGAAAAAATTAACAATCAAATTAATAAAATGTTAGAAGACGAAATTATTAGTCCCAGTTCAAGCCCTTGGAACTCACCTCTATTATTAGTTCCTAAAAAAACAGATGCCGATGGCAACAAAAGATGGAGAGTAGTCGTTGATTTCAGATGTCTCAATGATATAACAGTGGGAGACGCATTTCCATTGCCAAACATAACGGACATTTTAGATCAATTGGGAAAAGCCAAATATTTTAGCACGTTGGACTTAGCCAACGGCTTTCACCAGATACCCCATGAGTGAAAGCGACAAGGAAAAAACTGCATTTAGTACACCTTATGGTCATTACCACTATAACCGTATGCCATTTGGTCCTAAAGCGAGCTCCAGCCACTTTTCAAAGGCTGATGAATAATATTTTAGTCGGTCTCCAAGGCATAGAATGCTTTGTTTATATGGACGACATTATTATATACGGGTACAATCTGATAGAATACAACTCTAGACTCAGAATGTTTTTGACAGGCTTCGAGAACATAATCTCAAGCTACAACCGGAGAAATGTCACTTTCTCAGTAAGCAGATAGCCTATCTGGGTCATCTTATAACCAAAAACGGAGTATCTCCAGATCCCGCTAAGCTCGAAGCAGTTACTAAATATCCTATTCCTAAAAAGGAGAAAGACGTAAAATCCTTCTTAGGATTTGTCGGCTATTATAGGCGCTTCATTCCAAACTTTGCAAAGCTAGCCAAACCTTTAACAGCTCTTTTAAAAAAGGATGCTACTTTCAAATGGGATGATTTTTGCGATGAAGCTTTCCAATCGTTTAAAGAAAAAATTGATTAACGCTCCGATATTACAATTCCCATGTTTCGATAAAGAATTTTTAGTGACTTCAGACGCAAGCGACTACGCTGTAGGTAGTATATTTGTCTCAAGAAAAATCTGTGAAGATGAACCCATCTGTTTTGCAAGTAGAACTCTCAATCAGGCCGAGAGGAGGTATTCCACCATAGAAAAGGAATTATTAGCGATAATTTTTGCCGTCGATCAATTTCGCCCCTCACGTGGCTCATGAACCTGAAAGACCCCACTTCTCGCCTAATGAGGTGGAGAATAAGGTTAGAAGAGTATGATTACAAAATCATATACAAACCAGGAAAAGCAAATCTAAATGCCGACGCACTCAGCCGTGCGATCCCTGATACAAGTAAAACTATTCAGGTGGTAACTAGAAGTCAAAATAAGGTCCAAATCGAATCTCAAAAGGAAACAAACAATAATCCTACATCGACTTATGTAGAAGAAAACACGAAAGATCTTCTAGAGACTCGTTTATATTAAGAAAAAATACTTCTTATTGCCAATTCATAACGCCATACAGGAAAATTCATTAAGTACGTATTTACCCGATAACTACGTAATACCCTTAGGAGAAGCTATTGAATTTAATAAAGGCAAAATTTCTTACATTGTTGGACGCGCTCCTATACCTATCAGAAATGAAACTGATCGAAATCAAATAATAAAATTTTTTCAAAAATTTAAGGCCTACTCAAAGAACGAGAAAACTATTTCTATAGCCATACCAATCACCGATAATACTATTTATCGCGAACTAAAGTTTCTATGTTCTAAAGAATTTGAAAAGTCAGGCACTAGACCATTTTTCTTTCTTAATAAAGTAATTAAACTAACGGACCCTGAAGATATAGCTCAAGTAATAAAAGAGCATCATATCTCTCCGTTAGGCGGTCATCAAGGTGAAGCCAAAACTATAAGCAAAATAAAAAGAATCTACAATTGGCAAGGCATGTTCAAAGATATTAGAGACTACATCAAGAAGTGTCCTTCTTGACAGAAAAATAAGTGTAGCAAAAACAAAAGAATGCCTATGAAAATAACCACAACTAGTAATAAACCCTTTGAAAAAGTATTCTTAGATATAGTAGGACCATAACCCACTAGTTATTTGCCTCTACAGTCTCAGATCACCCCTCACTTTAGATAATATATGCAATGGGCGAAATTCGACCCACCTGCTATATTCGAAGCGACTTTCAAACACTTTACGGACATTCTGAAGGAACAACAACACTTGATAAATTTTATTTGCAATCAATTAATCTAACTAATATCACATCCTTGATGGAAAGAATTAATCTAAATGTACCACAAGAGATTACGATAAGAAACAATAATCATCAAGAACTTTTTGATATCAGCGAGGACATTAAATCTCTTTAGAAGTAAAGAACAAACTAAATTAAAAAACGTCACCCCACATGACGTTCATCATTATCTACTCATATACTGTTTAGTAGCAATAGTTTCTATTATTATTATATTAAGAGTAATTAAGTACTATATCAAGAAAAAAACTGTAATCTCAGAAACCACTGAAAATGACTTAAGTCAGGCTAATGTTGAACTAGAATCCTCTCCTAGGAACATACCTCTGACTAGAACTGTTAATTAAAAACAAACAAACAAAAAAAATATAAAAAAAAGGGAACATTTAATTTAGTTTCTTTTGTACTAGTAATATAAGCCAATTACCATTTTTTCAATATATATATATAAATTTTATTATTCAAAATACTAAATTTATCTCAAAATATTTTCATCATATAAATATCTCAACTAATAAGAAAAACTAATACCTACATATAATTTGTTTTTTGTATCAAACCCTAGATATAGGTTATATGATAAGGTATTATAGTCATAAAAATGTAAGCACATACATATATCACTTACCTATGTAATTGTAAACAAAAATAATTATAATACCTATATTTAGATTGTAATTTGTCAAAAACTCTAATCAAATACTGTAACTTTCAACGGCGGAGCTTAAACATCCATTCCAACAAAAATTTTCTAATTCTTTTCAAGAAATACAAAATTTATCTTTAGGGGGAAGGTGTCATGAATCCACATCACCTCCTCCATATTCATAACGCACATTCCAATAATTGCATTCTCTAATTATCCAAATGCATTATTCAATAGCCAAAAGGCAATATCTACATAAATCATTTCCACATATCACAAAAACCTAAAAATAAACCTAACATACTATTCATGATATCATGACAAGCTCATTTCCAACATACAAAACCTTAACCCATTAACACACTCAGAAACAGGTGTCTTATTTCAACATTCCTCGGGGCACCCGCTAGACAATCAAATAAACACGTCACCGCGAAGTAGCTACCGTTCATCAGAACGAAAACATGATATACGATCCCTACTGAGTACCGACCATCGGGCTAGTGCTCTTATGTAATCTAAAATTTGTTTATCATTTTCCATATGCTACTGGTGACCCTGAAAATTGTCTCTGATTGTTTTTGTCATTTTTAATTGTTTTTGTGATATCCCAATTGTTGACCGATTTTTGAAATTCGAGCGTTTCCGTTCAAGACGAAGAGCCAATTTTTAATTATTTTTCTGATTTTTGTTATTTGAGCGTTTCTGTTTAAACAAAAATCAGAATTGTGATTTTCAATTGTTTATTCGATTTTTGTCATTTGAGCGTTTTCCGTTTGGACAAAAATCGGAACATGTGCATGCATATGGAATTGTCTACCCGACAATTACCACAAAATAGGAAAGTGCATAATCGACCAATTCTGATTGGTTAAAGAATTGGTTCGATTTTAAATAAATAGGCTGTTGAAGCGAAGCCAAAGAAGAGAAGTTTTTAAGTGTTCAACCTGGAGAGTCCCCCTACCCAAGGTAAGGCCTCCAGTGTTTTCCAGTGATTTATCTTTTAAAGTATATCGCAAAACCTGTTACGCAAAGAGTATTCTTTTTAAAGTTTTTTAGTATATTATAAAATTTGTTCAAGTGCAAAGAGTTTTTTCCTTAAAGTGAACAATAAAATTTTATTACAAAAAGAAAAGGAAGTTGTTATTCTCTATAACATAAAATTAAGTTATACACCAAGTGGCGTGTAACAACCAAATCCACCTGTTTGTTGGCGTGGTACTTTCCAGCGGAGCTTCGCTGCCGCCGCCGTCCTCCGCTTGATTGTGATAGGGCTCCTATCTTGGCCCGCCAGATTATTATTTTGCCTGCACGATGTAGCAATCATCAAGACTATTTTATACGAACAATTTTAGGTTTCATACATACCTTCAACTAATTCTCACATTCACGTAGATTTGAAATAATTTTTCCCTTACTCGGTGAACTACTATTCAACCTGAGTTTTGGCATTGATTTTATACATATAGGTATGCCACCAAATCTGTTACATCTGCTCGACAGATGGCCTTACTTGTACCCAAATAGAAAACAGAGGTGAAATTTTTACCGAATGACTGAAATCTTGTTTACAGATGGCGCCATCTATTAGAAAAATCGTAAAATATGAGGATATTAAGTTATCTTCGATAACAAATATTTTTTCTTCTTCCCTATCTAACAATGTCTAGGAATGTGGAAAAAATGTAATAAAGGAATTCAAAGGATTTCAGATTTTTTCTCAATAAATTAGCTTTTTATGAGATATATAATAGAGAAGTACTTCGTAAAAGATTTTTTTTGAATTTTGGATTCCTTCTGTTCTACAAGAAATTATTATTTAAATTAATGCATATGTAATTTAATACATATTTTATTTGACACATTATATCAGTAATTTATATATATTATAGGTACCTTAGGTAAATAAATAAATTATTTTCAAATTAGGAATGGTTTATTGTAATTTCAAAATCGCGTCAATTTTGCAATGCTTCCTTTCAGCCAGCGCGTCAACAGCTTCGTTTCGTAGCAGCCAGTTGCAGATCATTAAAAATTCTTACATATAGTACGAGTCCTAGCAGCGTCACCATTTAAATAGGTATGCGGCGGCCCATCTGTTTGGTGAGAGGGGTTGCGTTTACCTGTGTCCATTCCATTCCACAGGTAAACAAAGCAGTTTTCAAACTGATTTTAGTTCGATTTTTTTTCTTTTTTATTAGTTTTTATAAACATATAAACATTGAATAATATAATTTCATTATTATCAGACAGTTTTTTTGCTGCTAGTATGTGCCAGACGCTTTTTTTTGATAAAAAAAAATAAAAAAAAGATTTTATTGTGGCTGTAATTTTAATGCGAGCTGGTTTAGTTATCGAAGGAGCAACCTGAAATTAATTTGTCAGGCATAAATTCGGTTGATTGTCAATAGCCAAATCGATTGGAATGCAATAGGGAATAAATTTATGAGAGTATGGCCGACAAGACGTTGGTTTCTAACCCTAGATAGATAACCATATACACTGAAGATAACCATACGTCAAATCGACGTGCGCCTGTTTGAGTGGGCATATTTTGGATAATGTATACACTAGGTTTATGAATGTGGTTATATGCCTTAATATTATTTAATTGTATTGTGGGTAAATGAGAAAAAAAGTTTATTTAATTTTTATTAGAAAAAATAAAAGAACAAAACACGGTACTTCTACGAGTTATATCCATTTTTCAAAATCGATTACGTCGATTCGACGTAGGTTATCTACCTAGGGTTAACGAAAAAAAGTCAAGCACGGTGCTAGCAACGAGGAAGCTGTCTGCAACACTATTGAGATACTGTAAGGAAAGGCATATAAAAAAACTAACCGAACTAAACTAATTTCTCGAAAACTTGGACTAATAGGAACGCCGAGCTTCCAAAAAATTCATGGGTCGGATTTTCAATAAAAATTTTTGGGATTTGGCACGTCTGTCTGATGCCATATGTGGTTGTGGACGGGTAGATTCATTCCGGGTGAATTTTATTTGAAATATTTCCAGCCAAGAAAAATGTTTGCACCTTATGTAATTTCTCAGAACTGTTGCCCCACAAATATCGTAAAGATATATGTATACTATGGCTCTGAGAACACATTGACATAGCGGGCTGAAAGATCTGGTTGATCGAAATGCGTTAGGCTTAAATTAAATTAAATTAATAATGTTATATATTTTTTGTGAAACATAAGAAGTGCTTTAGGAAAATTAAATTTGCATCTCAATTCGAAAGCATTAGAAAGAACTACTTAACGACATTGGAAATGTTGCTTAAATTATCGAAACTTAAAAGCGAAGCGGAATCCAGACCAAAGAAAAACAATATTTTACAAGAAAATGAATACATCACCCGATCAAGCGACTTTCACTTCTTTACTTATATTCTCCTTCTACCAAAGATTCAATTTTCTTTTCTATTGAAAAAACACAACCACACTCGTTAACACTTAGCCAGAAGAGACCATTAAAAAACTTGCTTTTTTTTCCAACCCCGGAAGTTTTTTCCTAATTGCACGAAACCTCGGCATTAGATTAGAGCTTTTCCGCTCGACTGCATTCGACAGTAGGGATCCAACCAGGATGATGGATAATAATAAAATGATAATTTCATAGCAGTCGTAAATAGCACCCTGCTTTAGAAAGAGAGGCTTTTAAATTGCTTTTCTCCTTTTGTTTTTGTGGTTGGCATATTTTGTTTTTGAATTTGTATCGATAAGAAGTATTATTTAAATATTGCGAGTGATAGTCTTTTGATTTCAGATACTTATAGCATGTATGATTTAACGCCGAGAATTCTAGTTCACGATTCCGCCCTTTAGCTTTACTTGTTTTATCTTAGCTCATAATAATGATAATCGAAATACTACTTAGTTATAGTTTTTAAAAATTATTAGCTCTATGTAAATAGGACTAAAAACCTGATAAGCATTCCATGGAAAGCGTGGAAGGCACTTAAATTATCTTTACAAAATGTACATATGTATATACAGCGTGTTAACTGAAAAAATGTACTAAAATCACAAAACCCTCCTACCGCCCAAACGATGAATTTTGCACTCCCTCTACCATACAATTCTTTCCATAACTCAAAGTCCTCTATCAGCTCACGGCTGTTGGACCATGAGCTCTGGATCACTCTCTATATCCCATATCATAATATTACCTTTTACAAAAGTTGGTTCTTAAAATAAAAATTGAAAAAAGTTTCTATGAAAATTCAGGTAATATTGGTAAATTCGTCCATCAACTATATTCTAATTTTGCTCTTCTTAATTAAAATCCAATTTTATATGTATTTGATACTTTTACTAAACAGTTGTATGAATTGTGTGGTAAATGTAATAGGAATAGTAAATACTTTTTATCGAGTTGATACCATTTTTATGTGGTTCCTGTAACAGAAAGAGCCCGCAGGATAAGCAGCTCAAAATAATTTTAAATACGGGCATATAACAAGGAGGCAATACAACCCGGAGAGAAATCCTGGAGAAGTTACATTTAGAGCACTTACCTGCTCTATGGGAAACAAACACTTTATTCCAATCCTTTCAATATATTTATACGCTTAGGGTAGTCTTTATTTTTAAGTAATTTATTTGTGATCTTAATTTTAATCCTTAGCATGATAGTTAGGGTAATTTCTACAGCTGCTTCCTTATGAAGACATCCATCCCATTGAGATATTTTTGGCCAATTACTGGGAAAAGCCAGTCATTTATTAAATTTTTTTCATGTCTATGTTTGGAAATATTTCGTTAAAGTCAGTATAAATTGAATTTAAATCCCCTTGAAAGGCACTGGTTGGGATTGTTAATAACCCATATACATTTCCTGACTTTGTTTTGAATGCCTTATTCTGAATAAAAGTATATCTTTCATCCGCTACAGGGTTATTATTTACCATATAGACTTCACAAAATTTGCAGTTTGATAACTTTTTAGGTAGACTATTAGCAATAAATCCAAAAAAGTACAATTTTGCATTTTCAGACAATTTTTCATCAGCAGACAAGTCAGCATATTTTTGCTCATTAGTAGTAGGCTCACTTAAACCATATTGAGATAATACTTCTTCATTGAGTTCTTGATCTTCAATTATTCTTATTTCTTCATCCGTATTTTCTGAAGGATATAAAGAGCATTCCTCTTCTAATGTACAAAAATCGACTAAGTTAATTCAATTTGAGTCAGAATAATCTGAAAATTCGGAGATATTACAATTCTGAAACATTATTTGCTTAAGATTTCTATGTACTCTATACACAGATGGGTTTCTTTCATAGGATCCCTTAAATGTTCGAAGCGTTGATATCATATTTTCTATTGGATCTTGATTATAATGCGACGTGTTATGGATTTATGTTGAGAGTGATGTACTTCGGACGTTAAGTCCAGACTGCCAGCATGAGCTGACAGATCACCCGATAACAGCGTTGTATACAGGGCGGCACGATAGTCAACCTCGACTATTGGCGGAGAGTGTGGGGGGGGGGGGGTGGTTCCACAAAACAACCTGCCGCTATTACCAACCATATACAAAACGAGATATCGTGCCTTCAACAAACGAACAGCTAGCACACTCTCGGTCTTGAAGGGACCCTTACGTCACTTACCTGTATCTAGGTGGAAGGCGTAGGTGTTCTACCTTCCTTTGCCAGCCCCATCCGCCCGTTTGACTTTGGGTGGCACTATTTTCCCAAGTCCCTTGTTGACCTGTCGGGAGATTAGAGCGGACCCACTCGACCTTCACATGAAAGGTCTCCGTGATAGTGAAGGAAGAAATTAAAGCCTTCAAGAACTAATTTTCACGTTATAATTACAAAAAAAAAAAAAAAAATTTAAAGTGAGTACAGGAAAAAAGGTGTACCGATAAGTATACCATTACCGGAGAGAGAGAGTACGTGGACCTCGGATAGTTGTGAAGTCCTGACTGGACGTAGATTGGGCCCACCGCCCCCATCCACCCTGGCTAAGACGTCGCAGCCAACATAAAATTCTTAGCCCCATAATAGAATTTTTTTTTTCGTTTATGAAAAATTTCGTTTGCTGTTGTTTTCCCTTTAGGTTTTACACTTTCTATCTTTCTTCTTTTCAGGGTTTTAGTGATATGGAGAAGTAGCATAGGGCTACTTCTCGCAAATATTTAGGTTTTATATATATATATATATATATTTTTTTCCGGAATTGTAATATGGAGAAGTAGCATAGGGCTACTTCTCAAAAACAAATATCCATCTTTTTACCCGTTTTCAGGAATTTATAGTATGGAGAAGTAGCATAGGGCTACTTCTCGAAAGTAGGTAAATTTTATCTTTTCCAGGGATTTGCAATATGGAGAAGTAGCATAGGGCTATATCTCAAAAAAAATTTATTCCTTTGTAGGTACCCGAAAATTAAATCATAAGTAGTAAAAAAAAATAGTAGAGAATAATAAAAAAAAAATTTAAAGGGTGAGAAAATGAAGAAGAAAGTAAAAGAAACAAGGAATTTTAATGATGGAAAGGATAAACGAAAAAGAAAAAGAGAAAAAAAAGCAGAAAGGAAACCGGGAGGTAGCGTGAGGGCAGAACACTACAACGTGGGGACGACCCACCGAGATAAGAGTCTCAAGCCGGGCCAAACAACCCAAAATTCTTGAACGAGCTGGGGGGGGGGGGGGGATAGGTGAAAACATTCGTAGCAGCGCCCGACGTGGGGACGACCCACTAGTCTCAAGCCGGGCATGCGCTAAACCCTGGGTTGTTGAGAAATAAACGTCCCATCTGCGGCCGTAATCCTAGCTCGCCTTGAACGAGGGAGGACCTATCAACAGATAGACTTCGTCTATCAACTCGCCTCGCCCAATGAGCTGACCAGGAAGAAGTGCAGCGATCGGTTTATTACGTATGGAAATGTTCGGCTTGAAACTATGACTTCGTCGGTGAAACGCCGGTACTTATCGTTCTGTGATCTGCTGAATCCGGTCGCAGCACCCCGGAAATTCCCCCAATCCCAAGAGAGGAAATTGTTTCGTAACAGATAGAATTCATCTATCAACTCATTCAGGACGACGAAAATCCCGTGAAATGCAGCAAGCGGGTTCAAGCTCTAAGGAAATTGAATAAAGGACAGGAAAGTAAAACCCTACAGATGAAGGCTAACCCAGAAGGGGTTAGTACCAGAGGCTGAGACCATCTAAACTTGATAGTTTAGAGATAATACACTATATGAACCAAATTTCGCTGAGACTCCATCCGCACTCGCTGACGCTCGAACACCGTTCTACTACGAGGAAAATTGAAGTAGAGGTTTATCACCCACCACTGTGGAAGTAGTAGGAGGGTTTGCGATAACCTGTAGTTCACAAGTGAAGCTTGCCGGATGCCTTCTTAGGGCTACAGAGACTGTCCTTATTTGTTCATTTGCTTGACCGCCACAGATTAGCAAATAATGAAGAAATTCAGGGATTAAAATTGTGGAAAGGGGAACAAAAGAGAAAGAGAAAAAAAATATAACAAAAGGAAATATATATAAGATAAAAAGGATCCTATTAACAGGAGGTATACCGGCCGCTAGGTTGAGCAGGTCCTAAGCGGCGCATTGGTAACCTGCAGCTACCAGTTAAGCTGGCTGGATGCCTTCTTAGGGCTACCAGGAATTATGGGTACGATGGTGGCTCCCTAAGGACCTAAGCCAAAGGCCTTCCGAAAGTCAGTACCCAGATATAGAGGCTGTTGCAAGGTCGGGACAATCTGAAAGTGAATCTGGCGTGTTTTCTCCCCGTACCTTGCGAGGACTCGGATATAGCCTAGCACTCGGTGTTGCTGTCCGTCTGCAGTTGATATCGTTGAGGGCAGCGAATGGAAACGGACTCCTGGCTTTCCCAGGAAGAGCTCTGCGCCAAAGGCGAGCACGCTGACACTGGCTCCGCTGTCGAATATGCCAGATATCCTTTCTCCGTAAATGAATACGTCGGCACAAGACTGTGGATCGGCGTTGTTTGAAATAACGGTTTCAGTGATAGCGGCCCTTATGCTTCTTCGCAAGGCTTGGTAGCGCCGTGTACGTTGTTTTGCTTGGGAGCCGGATGTTACTTGAGGCTGCGAGATCGCGTCGCCGATGCAGCACTTCGTGTCTAGATGAGAGGTACCAGACATAGTGTGAGGTCCTGTCAATACTTTCTGTATGTGCTAGGGAGAGAAGTATCTGAAATTTTGCTATGGATATTCACCGTGACGCAAGCGAATATCTGTTTGATAAACCGGAAAGTGCGGAAATTAAGTGTGTTGTATTCAGAAGGAACATGAAATAGTGAAAGTAGCGCTAAAAGAACATATACCTAAATATGTTCAAAAGAATGTTCAGAATTATAACTCCGTGGTAACTCCAAGGAGCAATGCCTTTAATTTGTGCGTGTTCTATAAAAATATAACTATTGAGGACATTAACTTCAGAATAGATCTAAAATAGATCTATAACTTACTCGTACTAAATTTGTGCGTATATATATATATATTCAAATGAAAATTCAAAATAGTATGATGCGTATTAAATTCGTGCGCCTATAAATATGTTAATTCAAAGAAGGTTCAAAATAATAAATTTATTTTAAATTTAACGAAGAAATACCTATACTACGAGTATGTGCGTATATAATATTCATATATATATAAATATATATGTTCGAAAGGAGGTTCAATACAATTACTTTATTATAAAACACAGAAAAAAAATCTAGATCGTGTGCGCTATATCAAGATATTGATCTCCAGAAAAAAATTTCAATATGAATGCTTTATTATGAATCAACAGAGGACGATCCATCAATTGTTCGTACTAATATTCAAAATTCAAAATCATACGAAGGAGGTGGCTTGGCCATGCAGCGGTCCACCCGAAACCCACACCAACAACAACATTTCAACAATCCAGTTCTGGGAACTGGAACGAAACAAATCGTTCTCAATCTCTCTCCCAGTCTCGCCTTCCCTCTACAGCTTGGCAAACTTTCAAAGGGTCTGACGCAGCATGAACTTAATAAGGACATTATGGCAAACAATCCTGTTGTCAAGGACAAGTCAAAGAAATGAACATCGTTCACCAACCCGACAACGGACTGAGGTCAAAATCGGAAGACAGTGCGAGTGATCAGCGATTCAATGGCCGCCGGTACTCAGGAAAGAAGCCGTAGCGATG